>QEOT01008311.1:271116-357316 GCA_003123785.1 Pterocarya stenoptera | reverse complement strand
AAGGTTGGATATTAAATTTAGATGAGATTAGTTGAGATAAAAATTAAAAGTTAAATAAAATATTGTTAGAACATTATTTATTATTATTGTTATTATTATTTTAAAATTTTAAAAAATTGAAATGTTTATTATATTTTATATGAAAATTTAAAAACTTACTAATAATAACTTACTAAATAACTTACTAATAATTTAAAAATGTTTTCTCCCATAACCATATTATTTATAATAACTTACTAAATCTTTAAGGAAATTAAACTCCATTCTCAACTTTAGCTCCTCAATCGTATCATCATCATCCACTTGGATATTCTGAGATTTCTCGATACTACCATCATCAGGTTCGTAAGGAATTGGTATATCTTTAATACATTCTTCAATTTTAGGAGATTCACATGGCACTTCAATTTCCCCACCATCAAGTTTATTATCCTCTGAACCAATTATTCTGTTTGTAGTAGAGTTTGTATTGTTGGTTAGAATCGCAGGTTTCATGATATGTTGAAATGGGTAACCAATATTATGCAATAAACACAAATAGTCTGCAATTAAACTCTTGCAAACAAGCCAACTTAATTTTTTTTTTCTTTGTATACGTGCAAAGAAGCTAACTTTTTAAGAATAAATCATGATCAGTTATTATGATTTTTCGTTGTAGTTTTAGACTGTCTCTACTGTTCATTTATAGTACTTAAAAATTTGAAACATAATAAAATTGGTCACAGGGCAAACGTGCAGTGCACGTTGCCATTTACTAGTATATATATATAGGAACATATATACAACAAAGTCTTTTAGCTTATGCCGTTGCAATTAACAATTCCAACGGCTTAAATCCAAGAACGATTCTTCTCTCTCCTTTCTGTTAGAGGAAAGAGAGGTAAAGTGGGTAGCACTATACCCCAGGAATATTCTAACGGCTTGTGACAGAGCAGGGTGTAAGGTGGCACAAGGGTAGTGTACGGTGGCATACGGGTAGTGGAAGTGGTCCTTTCGATAGTGCAGGGTGGCAAAAGGCTTTGAGAGAAAGAACCTGCGTCAGCTCTCGGTGGTTTGAGGGAGGTTTCTGCTGGTGTGTACGTAAGAAAGGTGCTGGAGGAAGCGGAGATTGGAGACGATGGAAAACTTGGAGAAACAATGGGATAAGCTTAGGCTAACAGATGAAGAAAAAGTGGATGTAGAGCTAGATGAAGATTTACCCGAGGAAATAAGGAGCAAAGAAGAACGTAGTCTTGTTGGAAAGTTGTGGATGGAGAGGAAGATAAGTGCTGGAGTTTTGGAATCCACGATGGCTAAAGTGTGGAAAATCAGTAGGGCAGTGAAGTTTCTGGAGGTAGGTAAGAATGTATTTGTCATCACATTTGCAAACCAAGCAGATAAACAAAGAGTGTGGAAAGGGAAGCCATGGCTGTTTGATAATCAGTTAATGGTACTTAAGATGTTTGATGGATTCATGCCTCCAATGAAGATATGCTTTGATCGTGAAGAGCTATGGGTGCATATGTACAACTTGCCTCTGGCTCTCATGACCAAACAGAGAGGAGAAAAGCTGGGAAACACAGTGGGGAAGGTAAAGGACATAGATGTGAAGGGAGATGGAAGTGGCTGGGGTAAATACCTAAGGGTTCTTATAGAAATGGATCTCACAAAGCCTCTGGAGAGGGGAAGAACCATCTCAGCCCAGGGCAATTTGAGCAACCCTAGAAAGGTAACTAACAAAACCAACTAGACCCCTATCCATTCCTAATTTCTCTAGTCTTCCAGAGAGATGTCTATGGTTTGCTAACGTCCACTGTCTATAAATTTCATTTCAAGTTTTGTTTCCGAGTTCGAGAGAATTCCCTTCTTTAGAACCACGCAGTAAAGTATCCATCTCAACATATTTATGTGATTGCATAAATGACAAATAAACATCCAAAATGTTTATGTCACCATATATGTTTTGGTTTCATGCCAGATGAAGCTTGGCATACACCGTTTTCAAGTTTTGGAATCTTGTAAGGTAATTTGGGCTGATGACACTAGAGAGTAACATGAACTTGTCTTCTTGATAACCTGTCCATATTTCTTACATGGAAGTATGACTAGTGATTCTTTGCAAGTTAGACCAAGCACCTTCAGAAAATCTACTATCCCGCTCTTCTCAAATTTCACAGAACACTAGAAGGAAAGCACTAATACCACATTTCCCATTGCATCATCTAGGGATATCTCCACCATCTACAAAAAAGATTAGAAAATTCATGCCTGATGGGAAATCACCCATAATCTGATGACAATGAGCCCAGATTTCTTTTTGTATTTCATAGCAAGCTCACTGGTAGGAAACAAATTATCCAAGTTTTCACTAATTGGTTAGGTACAATAGAAGAATCAAGATGCCAAAGACCTAAAATTCTCTTCAGCACAAAAAAGAATTCAAGTTTCTCTAAGCAGGATAAATTCTCCAAATGAAACAGAACAAGAAAGGAGCATTTCCAGAAAATCTTAATAAAGGATAATAATGTGAGGGAAAAAAAGGAGAAAAAAACTCTCCTCAAAAACTCTGGATAAGAAAGATCTCCTTAATTGAGAAATTAGTTTCCATATAATCCCGAGAAAAGTACAGGACTGGCAAATATGGCAAAACAAGAAATATTTAGAAGATATATCGGATATGATAAAGATACATATAGGCATATGATAGCATAAATTACATAGTAAGAATAAATGGAAAGCCAAAACTTAATACGATACAAGGAAAGAAATTTGGAACTGCAATGATGCATGGTGCATTAAAGATGATAGCCTGAATTGGAGAAAGGGATGGAAAAATAAGCTATATATGGACATTATGTTTGGGATGATTTTATTGAGTCCAAGGGGCAAAGTTTTTTGTCTATAAGTGAGTCTAAAGGGAATAGTCTAATTTACAGTTCTAAATCAGAAATGTATTTACTTTCTTCTGTCCCATCAAGGCTTGCAAGTACATTTATAACGATTGCATTAGTTTGGATAATTAGATTACATAAAAAGAAGGCAAAAATAAGAAAAATATATGCAGCATAAACAGACCATAAAGCAACATTTCAGAGATGAAAAGAATATTAACCATATTATATCAACAAATATGATGTCAAAGCGAGCAGGCTTATGAAGGAACAAGTATTGGCAGCCACTACTTCTCTTGAAATCTGTGAAATCACCACTTGTCCCAAAAGTTTAAGTTAATGGGAAAAAGTAGATTTTATTATTTATTTTATATCTTAACACTCCCCTCACGTGTGGACCAGACTCTCCCTCAATGGTGGCCAAACACATGGAATATTTAATTAAATGGGATAGAGTATAAAGTCAGGGTTCAAAATCAGGACTTCTGCTCTAATACCATGTGAATCAACACTTGTCCCAAAAACTTAAGCTAATGGGAAGAGGTAAATTTTATTATTTATTTTATATCTTAACAAAATCCATGACCCATATATAGGCTTACCTGATTATTGTCATTGGATATGGTTCTAGTATTCGCTTCCAAAATTATTTTGATTGTTGCTATCCCATGTCACTTTTCTTAGTTGGTCTCACAATTCCTCACAATTCTCGTGGAAGAGCATTTGGAAGACAAAGCCCCCCTTAAAGGAATCATTTTTTGTATGGACAACTTCTTTGGAGAAGATTCCCACTATCGACAATCTAAGGAAACACCGTATCATAGTATTGAATTAGTGTTGTCTGTGTAAAAAGAGCGGAGAATCCGTCGATCATCTACTAATACATTGCGAGATTGCCACGACTTTGTGAAATGACTTTTTTGCCAAGGTGGTTGTAGCTTGGGTGATGCAAAGAAAGGTTGTTGACGTCTTAGCTTCATGGAGAGGTCTTCAAGGCACTTCTCAAATTGCTGCAATTTAGAAGATGGTTCCAATCTGCCCATGGTGATGTCTTTGGAGGGACAGGAACGAGCAAAGCTTCGAAGATTGTGAGCAGTCATTGGATGAACTTAGAACTTTCTTTTTTAACACATTTTTCCAATAGTCGATTGTAATTGATTTCAATGGCATGACCATTCATGAATTTCCTATATCACTAGAACATCACTCCTAGGCATTGCTTTTGTATATGACCCGTGTACTTGGGCATTTGCCTATTTCTACGATCAATAAAATCTTATTTATCGATCAAAAGACAATTCTCTCGCAATTCACCAATCATCAAGCAACACCAGCTACGGTTTGGCTAAAATCTGATTTGGCCCATTAGAGCTAAGTGATCTTTCCACTCCTATTCATTCTACAACTCACTTGGAAGTTTGATTACGTTCCAAGCTGCAGAGATCAACATTTCAGCAACACTAGTCTTAATTCTTGTAGTAGCAGTCAGCCATTCTTTGATTGCTAATCGTAATTTCAATGGAATTCTATTGAATCCCATGAATTGTGGTTTTTGAATGCTAAGTAGCACGTAAGAGCTCTAAAGGAGACAAAATGAAGTTTGTAGCCCAAAAATATACAGCATATTTTAGAAAAATATAACCGCTATAATCTATTTTTCCAGGCTTCATTTTCTATAAGATAATTGCTCCCCAGCAGGAACTTTAACGCTTTCTTAATAGGAAAATGTTTTTAGGCATGGTTGTCATGAGCTCTCTACCACCCCACCATCTCATATGGTTGGCAAAAGTATATGACCGATCCTCATATCTAGAGGTTTTTGGTATATAGTTACTGAATTCAATGTTTTCAATCGAGTCACTGGTGTATTTTTACAGCTAAGATTTTGTATAATCTAGATTTAGTCTTAATAAGTCAATAATTGCACCCCAAAGGCAGATCTAAGGGGGGTAGGCGGTGGCCACTGACCCTGCCCCCCGCCAAAAGTAAATAAAGGAAATAACCCCCTTACGTACCTAAATATCTAAACAATCATATTTTTTTCAAAATTTAACCCCAAAATCCAAATCTTACAAAATAATAGTTTTTTTCTTCAAATATTAGAATCCAATAATTATATATATATATAAAAAAAATCAGTGCATAATTATTGTCTATTTTTCTTTGACTCCTCTTTATGTTTTCCCCTGTTTTCTTCTGCTTTCTCTTTTCTACACATGGCTTTTTTCATTTTCCTTCGAGTTCTCCCCCGCACCCCCGCCCCCTCCCTGGCTTTCTATTTGATATATTACAATGGAGTTAATTAAGCATGTTACAGGAAATAGAATGTCCCAAAGTGAATCTGTTTGTTGGCAATGTGGTACAAGTTCATCAGTCTACGGTGAAGATAAATGGTAAAGCTAAAACCGTAGAGAGATGATTTAGAATTAAAAGGGAATATTAGCAGGTTAAGGCAATATGCAACCAGTGAAGATTTAATAAATAAAAAAATAGATAGTAAAGAAATTTGTAGACCAAATATTTCCTTTTGTCATCTTCGATCAATGATGACAACAATAAAAATAAAAACGAGTTAAATTAACAGGATGATCAAGAATTTTCTTTCACTGGAGGAGTACTAAGTTAAGCAATTTTGAAACGTATCTGTTTAATAGAGCGAGTGTAAGGCTTGAAAATTATATGGTGCCAAAATTTTCAAACCTGAAGACAGATAATGCCCATTACAAGGAAGATGAATACACAAAAAATAAAGGATAGGGTAAGTGATACAGTATTCATGAACTATCTACAAGCAAAGGAAATAGCTTATAATGAATTTTCTGTGGAGCAGTAGTGGCAAGATGGAAATGTGAACAAAAAAAACTTTACTTTTATATCAATAAAACTTTACTTATGGAAAAAAAAAAAAAAAAAAAAATGGAAAATTGAACAAAAAAACGGCCTGGCCTTGAAAAGCACTGAATCAAGGATAAGGACTGCAGTAGCCATTTCCAGATAATTTAGGACAAGGCTTCTGCTTTAATTTGAGTATGACTAGCAATTCCTAATTTTAAAGACCTTTTCTTTACATATTAAAAACAACACAAGCATATGTAATTAAATATTGCTATTGCTCAACATTAGAAAACCTTTGCACTCCATTTGCAGATTTCGTGCTCTCTCCAGTTCATATTTACGCTTCCATTCAGCTGCCTCAGCTTGTGCAGAAGCCTTTCCTTCAGCAGCACGCCTTAAGGCCTTTGCAACAGTTAAGGTGAGATGGAAAAAAATATAAGCATCATGGTTTCATTTTAGACATGTGCAGAGCATGTGGTTATATGGAAGATGTACGTAACATAAAAGAATTCAACATGAGCATACTTCTCAAGACTTCTGAGAACTCTACAAGGTGATCATCAGATCCCTGAACTGGAGATTGAAGAAGTTCATCAACTGCCTTTTCTGAGAAGAGGGAATATGAATTGGAAATGCCATTCTCTGGCAGCGAACATGATATACTTGCCTCTCCCTACCGACAGCAAGTGTATCAGATAATACATCATGTCACAGTGTAGAATGTGATAAGGTATCTTACCAAAGTAACATAAGATAATGTTCCTCATTAATATTTAAATACATAGTACACTTAGATAAGCATTCTACTTTGTTCTTTTGTATACTTCTTGTATACACGAGCTATGTTTATTTCATTCATATCAATAAAATTACTCTTACTTATCAAAAAAAAAAGATAAGCATTCTACTTTGCCAAGGTAGTTGGAGCCTCGGAAAAAAGGACATTAAAAGAAGACATAAAGTGCTTGAAATGATGAAAATTTCATGTTCTTTTGACTTCTTCTATGATAAATTCATTTCACAGGAAATGTCATACTTCCTAAGCCTTCTAGATATAGCAACGGGATAACTTAGCAAAAAACTACAGCAACAGGATAACCTCAAGTCATACACCAGAATGATATTTCACCAGCAGCACTTAAAGCTTAAGACACAAATGGGGTCAAAAAGATTTTCCACAGTTAGAAGATGAGTTTCGTCACCATGAAACTTGTCAGGAGCAGCCACCTGATCATTATGAGTTAGCCCTCTACTGAAGGGAATAACTGTCCTCACATCTAATAATGAAACATCATTACTGGTGTTGCATAATTCAAAGTTCACATAATTTTCATTTCTGCTTGTTTTTATGTCTTTAGCCATAATTATGTCTTTAGCCAAAATTTTCATTTCCTCACATGCGCATGAGTTATAACCTTTTTATCCCATTAATAATATGCATTATATACTTTCCACACGACTTGTAAATAAAAAATTTGTCATTTTACAATTTAAATAATATTAAAAATTATTTATTTAAACAATTGCTTTAGGACAACTACATATGTGTTTATATTAGGAAAGAATAACTCACAATTATAATTTATAAACAACCTCTAAAATAGTTCAACAATTATATGGGAAAAGGATTGTGTAACAACTCAATAAAAGCTTTTAAGTCTATAATACTATAAACAAACAAATAAATGTTATAACTGAAGTTTGTTAGAATTATTATAAAGGCTATTAAATTCTTCTTTCCAAATGATATAGATTCTTAAGTTCATATTTATTACCCTCCAAATTAATTGCAATATCATTCGTAATTTTTTAAGGAAAAGATTGGTCATGATTATTAGTGAAACTGTTTAGTAGAATTTCTCTGTACTTGGACAATATAAGATCTCGCATGCATGCCAAGTCCCAGTTCTTATTTCATCATCCTTTCATATATTACAAGAGCATTCTTGTTCTATTCCCATCCCGCTATATTGATATGTTGTATGTAGAGATGATGAATAAAATTTTTAATAGTAAAAAAATAAAGAAGACAAGTCCACCCACCATAGAATATTTTTGCAAAAACCAAAAGGAAAATTTCAATTTATTCTCTTTTAATTATATTCTATTGACTTGAAAATTATCAAAAAATTTCTAAAGGTATAATTTCCTGTATTTGATAGGATTTTATTATTTGAAATATAGGTGATCGTGAGTTTAGTTGAACGGGTAAGTAGTCTTTTGCCAGTACAAACATTTGTCCTTCTTGATTAGTGGCTAATTGGGTAACTGAGAATACTCAACTATTATTTATTATTTTATTATTATTTTATATTTATTTTTTATTAATATTTACTATTATTCAATATTCTATCATTACTTTTTCACTATTATTTACAGAATATCTAAGATCACATCACTATCCAAAAGATTATTCATTCACAAAAATTATTCTAAAATTTTTAAAAAATTTTCTAGTAACTTCATTCACAAAAATTATTCAAAAGATTTTTCTATTTCAATTTTCAGCTTTTCATATGACCATTTTCTAATTGTTAATCAAACATAAAAACCACTATAATTTTTATAAATTTCAAAAAAAAAATAATTTTAAAATATTATATTCAAACAACTTGTCAACTTTATCTATCAACTTTCATAAATTCCATTATAATACTTATTTTTGAAAAGTATTTTTATACAATTTTTTTTCTCTTATTTCTCAAATAAATAACCAAAATTCTTAAATATTTTCAAACATTTCTTTTATAACCAAACATGAGCATTTGGTGTTGGTAGAGACCAATCAATAATTTCAAACATCTCACTTTATCTTTTTTTTTTTTTTTTTTTTAAGCAAGCAAACATCATTAAAATAAAAAATGATACATGTTAGAGGGGTGGGGTTCCCCAACAAAACACCCCAAAACGACAAATACAGTGCAAGAGCGGAGAAAAAAAAAAAAAGTTTTGAGACCAATTTCTTGATCTCTACCCAATTCTTACTAAGAGGGAAACGTCTTAAAAGACGCTTTGAAGGCAAGCCATTACTGGAGGCAGTGCAAGTGGATGCACTGTAGTTGAAAGTGTTGAAGTATTTGTTGGTGAGATCCTTAGTCTCTTTTACAAGATCACCGGTTAGGGAAAGCAATAACCCGGATAGACCGGGAAGGGAAAAGCAGATATGCAGTGGAGGAACAATCAACTCACGTCTCTGGAATGGCGCGTGATGCCACTTGCCGGTGGAATGGAAAAGGCGTCAAGTCGATTTGAAGGATCGGAGGGTGGGGAGTCTACTGGTGTGGAGTGTGTAGCCGGCAGAGCTGTCGAAGTGCAACGGCGCATGAAGACCACGCGCAGAAACAGACCGCGCGTGAGGGATCCGCGTCATCCCAATAGATCGGTAGGAAGAGAACGTCGTGGTGGGGTGCGTGTCTGATGTTTATGGTCGGAGTGCAGCAAATTTGAGAAAATCCTCATCGATGGAAAAACACTATCCTAAAAGTATATTCACAAGGAAAATGCTACACACCCAGCTGGGGGCTCCTGCTGGGGGTGTAGGCATGATTTTTAATTTGTTTTTTTCAAGTTTTTTTTTATATAAATTTTTTTAATAATTTTAAATATTTTACAAAAATAAAATAAATTCATAATATTATTAGAAAATACTTCTTTAATCATGAAGTAAAATAAAAAATTATAAAAAAATATTTTTATTTTACTTCGTGATTAAGGCAGTGTTTTTTAATAATTTTTTTTAATTTTCTGATTAAGAAAGTGTTTTTTAATAATATTCTAAATTTATTTTATTTTTTAAAATATTAAAAATTATTAAAAAAATCTATATAAAAAAAAAAAAAAAAAAACCTTAAAAAAAAACACATCAAAAACTAAAACTACACTCCAGCGGGGTTGTAGCTTGACCCTATTCACAAATAGGAAGCGGAGAGAAAAACAAAAACGAGAATGAAATGGAGAGGAAGTAAAATATGAAATGGAGAGAATGAAACGGGGTTGTAGCATATGACCCTATTCACGTGATCACTTTATCTCCTCTTTGTTTGACCACAAAGATAGGTTTGGTGGTTGGTTGATGGAAGTAAAATATTGATGTGAAAGTGTATGGGTCGAACATATTTGTACAATCAGATTATTATTATTATTTATTTCCATCATAAATTATGAAAATTTTAACTTAGGTCTAATTTTAGTATTGAGTTATTTTCAGGTATTAAAATATTTTACTATTATTTATTATTTTATTAATATTCACAAAATATTTCACGACAACGTTACCTATCAATCTTGACAATTTATTGCATCAATTTATATTTGACCATTATAATGGATAAATAATATTATTACTCGTGGCACAATCTTTTCCGATTAGACTGTGTGGTAGACGATGTCAATTGTCAAAAGTCGTAATTTAAGGGATCCAAAAAATAAAAAGAACATAAAAGAGATATTCTCATCTTATTACTTTTGTTTATGTCCTCACGTCCAAGCCAACAAGAGAAATAAATTTATAAAAAGATTGGATAAAAATTAATTTATAAATTGATGTATTTTTATATAATATTTTAAATCTATTTTATAATAAAAAAATAATTTTACAATCTAACATATTATATCAAATTATATTAGTTTATAAATTTATATTTTGTAGAATCTATTTGTGATTAAAACATTTCTCAACTAATAAATAAACGAAGTCGCATTTTACTCTCTTAAAATACCATTATTTTTGTAGCCAGTAGCACGACCCTCTGAATTATAAAAACTATCACTTAGTCCCTCGAGTGAAACAAAAGTCACAATTTACTTCAGCCTTTTAGATTTAATAATTAAAATAGATTTAAAAAATAAGTGAAATTACATAATTTTATGAACTATATCTCAAATGAAGAGACAGATTATAAAAGAAGTGGTAGTTTGAGGCATAAAGGGATAATTTAATAGCTTAAAGGTCATATTATTGAATGAGTACTACTTTAGGAGACTAGAGTGTAATTTTTTTCGGGAGAAATGATATTTTTTGCTAGTAAAATATTAATTTTTTTTAAGAAGTGCTACAGTAATAAAAAGATTCCATAAAAATAAACACTGGCTTAACATGATATGTTAAATATATTTCATAATAAAAAAAACTTTATAATCTAACATATCATATCAAATCACATCAATTCGTGTGTTTATTCTGTAAAATCTTTTTATAGTTAGAGTATTTCTTTTTTTTAATTTGCAATGTAGATACCTATATTTCTTAATTTATACCAAATCTAAAAATTAAAAAAATACAACAGAAATAATTGAGATTTTTAATATCTTATTATGGAAACTAAAGAAAAGACAGCAGATTATGAATAACAAATAATCTTCATAATCTCCTACTATTCACCACACTCCACACTTCACCTCTTTTTTATAAAATTTTTTTATCAAATATTTTTTATATGAATAGTGAATAAAAAATTTGAAATAGTTTAAAAAAATAAATTTAAAAAAAATATTAAAAAATGTGAAATGTGAAGTGTAGATAAAGTAAGAGGTTGTGTAGCAAAACCCTATAAATAAAAATTATAATTTACTTGGTAAAGGACAAAAGCTTGCAACAATCTCTATAAGAAATAACTAAAAAAAAAAACTAAATAGAGAGTTGAAAACGTCCAATAGGCCTCTCGGCCCAACTGCTAAACGACCTACAAAGACCAAAGCTACACAAAATCGAAAGCCCAAGCCCAACTGAGATAGTCGTCTGCATTCTCACTGAAAAAAATCTATTTATCATTTTTTTTTTTTTTTCTTATTATGATATAATATTAAATAATTAATAATTAAAAATTATTTATTATATTTTAATTATAAATCTATTATCTAATATCACATATAAAATAATTAAAAAAATGAAAGGAGAGGATGTTGAAAATTGATACGAGGAGTAGAATTACCATTCTCACTTCCTCCTCCGCCGTTGATCTCCGACTCTATTCTCAGAAGCAAGCCACCAACGAAAAGCCGAAGAGAGACGGACTGGAATACCCCTACTCACTCCAAGCTTAAACCCACCCGCCATGGACTCCCTTCAAGCCACCTACAGAGAGGAAGATGACGAAGTGGGCGAGTCCGTACATCCCAGCACCTGCGAACGGCCACCTGGCGATAATACTGCCGCTGAACCCCTAAACGACGTGAAACCAGAGCCCATGAGCTCCGACTCCGACTCCGACGACCCACCTTCCTCTGACACCAACAAATCCCCCAGATCCGCCCCCAACGTTGCCACCAACACCAACGACAACGACAACGATACCACCACTACTAACACCACAAACAACAACAACGACGAGGACGAGGACGACGAAGAAGATGACGAGGAAGACCCTCCTCCCAAGAAGCAGAAACCTCTCTCATCTCTCATTACCCCGCCTCTAATCCCCGGTAAAGCTGCCCCAATGGAGGCCGTCCCGAACCCTGCTACGACGACGACACCACCAACAACTGGGACGGCCGTGAAGAAATCTAAGAAGAAGAACAATAACGTGTGGGTTACAAAGTCGACCCGCAAAGGCAAGAAGAAGAATAAGTCGAATAACCACCACAACGCCCCGGCCGAGGAAACCGTCCTCATTACCCCGATTCAGAAGTTCCCGGACAAGTCAGACGACACCCAGGAGATGAAAATCTGCCTCTCGAAGATTTACAAGGCTGAGAAAGTCGAACTGAGCGACGACAGATTGAGCGCCGGGAGCACCAAAGGGTACAGGATGGTTAGAGCGACTAGAGGGATCGTGGAGGGCACGTGGTACTTCGAGATTAAAGTAGTGAGATTGGGAGAGTCGGGCCACACGCGCCTCGGGTGGTCCACTGAGAAAGGGGACCTCCAGGCGCCTGTTGGGTACGACGGGAACAGTTACGGGTACAGAGACATTGATGGGAGCAAGGTGCACAAGGCGTTGAGGGAGAAGTATGGGGAAGAGGGGTATAAGGAAGGTGATGTTATTGGGTTCTACATTAGTTTGCCGGAGGGAGGTTTGTGCCCGCCGAAGCCCCCGCATTTGGTTTTGTATAAGGGGCAGAGGTATGCATGCGCGCCGGATGCCAAGGAGGAGGCCCCAAAAGTGGTGCCTGGTAAGCGGCTCTTCGCCCTGTAACGTGTACTATATAAATTTCTGGAAAAACTATACTTGTAAGCCGGTGCGGAGGCCACTCTCTCCACAGCTGACATGATAATATTTGATTCGCAAGAAATCCCTGTTTCTAGCTATTGTTGGTGAGCATTTATGTGCATTCAGAAACATTTCTACTTCATTTTGATAATATTTGTTGGCTGTTTCTTGGTTATGCCGTTGTCAAGTCGTGTTGATTGGCCATATCTGGGAGATCAAGGCTATAGCTTTGTCATTGACTGCCAAAATCTTCTATTCGAATGTATTGCATCATGCTAAGAATCGAGGTGGAGATCAAGCAAATAGCTAGGCAGCAAATAGAACATGGCATAATTTTAATCATGTTAAAGTTGGGCAAGAGGAGCCTGTTCGTGTGGCATGGGAAAAGGGTGGTCATTAGGCGTATATGGTAGTTTTGGCACTTGATTGTTTGATGTCGGAATTTCATTGAGTACTCTATTAAATGAAGCCTCAAACGCCAATCAATTGGAATTGGCTACATGTGTATATCTTCTGGTTCTTTCTAGGCATGTACTCGGGCTGTCTATATTCCGAGCTATCAAATATTGCCTTCATCTAAAGCATTCTGCACTAATGTTAAGGAATTTTGACAGTAAATATAAACTAAGAGGAAAAGGTAGGACATAACCTTGGAATTTTTGAGACTGAACCAATCTAATGGTTTTGGAATAGCACAATTTTTTTTTATTGGCACCGGGTGTCCGAGAACAAAGTCTTGATGAATCCCGGGACTGCATTGACCCTCGGCAAGGAGTTTCCCGCAAGTGCACCTCTGGTAATTCAAAGTCCGATGGCCCCTAGAAATTGTTTGCACCCAAGAGGATTTGAACTTTAGATCTGGAGGATCATACCACCAATACCAAGGCCTTTACCACTTGAACCAACCCCTAGGGGTTGGAATAACATAATTCAGAACCGAATTGACCTTTTATCAGATATAAAATCAAAGAAAATACAGAAAAGAATTTCTGCTGTGAATTTGAAGTCTGAGGATGGAATGTATATTTTGTTTGAGAACAAATGTAAAAATCATTATAGCGATGGATTGCATCTAACCGCGATTTAGCTATGTGGACAATGCCATGCATATTCTTTGTAGAGAGAGTTTAATTTTTGCTGCTTCTGTCCTTAAGTGCTGCTTGTTTCATACATATTTTAAGTACTGCCTTCCACTTCCTTTCCTTGTCCCTCTTAGTTTTGTACGCATACCTTCTACATGTTCTCAAAATGAGTGCTTGAATATATGGTTTTTATTATGGAACTTTATTTATTTTACTTTTACATGGTGAAGATTTGCTAGAGCCTTGTAATATAGTTTCATCCCGATTGATTTAAATATTTAGTTGTGTGATTACTTTTTGAGAGAGAAGCATGTCAGCTTGATTCATAGATGGTTTTCACATATTATGGAGCACATATGCTCCGCTCATACTGGAAACACAGGGTCAGGTAAGCGGTTGACTGGAAATTGCTTTAATGGCTGCTTTTGTGGTGGACTTATTGTGGCTGGAAATAATCCATAGGTTGACTACCCCTACTTGTTGGTTTGCACTTGTTATTTTGCTATACTGAACAAAATCTACATGATTGCCCATATCGTTCATTCAATCCTAGGCATATTTCTTGCAAAACTGGAACCATAAGGCTTGCAGTAAGAATGAGTGGAGAAAAGAACTATGGTTTTCAACACAAGGCTCTCTCAGTTACTGAGAGAGCCCTCTATGCACTACAAGAGTCCAAACATGCTGCAAACTTTCGAAATTCAAGTTTGGTTTTAATCTAATTAGGTTGTTAGAAATAAATAGTACTTAAACTTTCGGCATCAGAGGAAACTAGAGCTTTGCGTTACTGTTGGGAGTCTGGTGGCAAAGATGCTTGAATCTGATCCAAGTAACTAGCTTTGGTCAGTGGCAATTGAAAAAACCCAACTTTAGTTGAATGTGAGCACCTCTGGCTAAGAAACTTTTTCATATGCAAAATTGCTGCCTTCTTGACTGACTATTACATTAAATATTATTTCAAATTTGTTCAGCATTGTTTTAACTTTGCGACACAATAAAGCATGTTTGATTTTTTTTTTTTCTTTGTTAAACTGAGGATGTTAATATCTTGACTATATTTTATCATCGGAACAGTCTGTATTCACTTTGCATGAAACATTGTCTTTTCTGTGCAGGAAGTGAGATATCTTTCTTCAAGAATGGGATCTGTCAAGGAGTTGCTTTCAAGGATCTATGTGGTGGTCGCTACTACCCTGCTGCTTCAATGTACACTCTTCCAAATCAGCCAAATTGTGTAGTCAACTTCAACTTTGGCCCTGATTTTGAATTCTTTCCGGCGGACTTTAATGAACGTCCTGTGCCTAGGCCCATGGTTGAAGTTTCTTATCATGGGTTTGAGAACCGAGCTGAAAATGGAGTGTCAACTGAGAAGAAACATTAGCCAGCAAGCGGCACGTTTCAACCTTAACACTTGCAGAGCTGGGAGTTGGATCTGAGTATAACATTCTGTTGTAAATTATTTTCCGCTAAATTACGACTGAAAAAATTATTCGATGACATTGTAAACTTGACCTTTCAATGGAAGAGAGAAAACCTGCATGTGAAATATAGTAATGACTGCATTAAAAACACATGCAACATCATTCCAGTGCAAGAGCTCAAGTCACTCATCATAGCTGAAAGAAATTGATGTAAGAGCTCAAATTCAAGATACATGGTTTCTTCCCATATATACTTGACTGCTGCTATGTGAACTTAATCCCTATTTCATCATCTTATTTACTTTTTGACAGAAAAGCCTATAATCAGAACAGTGTCAGATGCTGACTCTTAATACATCAGGGAGTTGAGACGTTGTGAAGACAATGAATAGAGAGGTTAGTGCCTCTTGGAAGGAAAAGGTGGTGTTTTCCTGAACGATTGAGATGTTGTAGAGTTCGCTTCGTGTAAAGTGATCGAAGGCAGGGTAAAGCTCTCTCCTTGAACTTTAGGATGGTAAAGTAAAGGAATCTACAAAATATGAGAATGACTACAACAGCTCTTAAGTCCCATCACTTTGAATGATCCAGTGGAACACCAAGCATGCTAGTGGGGACGACCTCGCCTTTTAGTTTTGGGGTTCCAGGTGTAAGAGAATGAAACTCAAGGTCTATCAGATCCTTCTTGTATGCTGCCTGCATTTTTCAGTTGAAACATTGCTGAATTCAATACCTACTATTTTTAGTAAATGGTTATATTCTTATTATGTTCTTTGCCACTGATGTATGGTGCATATACGTGGAATTTATGCTGTGCATATCAGAGTCTAAAAATGTTGTTGGGTGAAAAAAGGTCGTTCATGTTCTGAATCATGATGTACTGCCAATAGGGGGGAAAAAAATCGTTTTCCTGCTTTACTATTTATTTGCTGGATAATTGGATATTGTCTACTTTAGTATAATATTTTCGTTTCGTTACTTGCATTCTATCACTATCAAGACAGTTTCTGTAAGATAAGTTTGAAACATTCAATTTCTAGTTAATTACTTGCTGGGTATAACTAGAAAGAGTAATGCTAGGAACAAGCCTTTTGTCAGTACATCACTATTGACAAAATCGCTTGTACATTTAGAGTTTGTATATATTATTATTCATTCTCCTTTTTAGCTAAATTGCCAATCATCGATAAAAGCATGTATTTAGGGGATCATGATGATGACACATAGGTTCTTCTGGCCAATCGCCAATCTTCCAAGGGTTTTCTGGCTAAGTAATACAACGGATAAGCCTCAAATGCATAAGTTGTGCATAAGCCTTTTATAAAAATGGGAAAGTTATGGCTATAGAAGTAATCCACATCACAGCTAGAAATGGGAAAGTAGAGCAAAAAATTGGACTGAATGTACATTGCAATCCCATAGTGCCCATTGATCTTTTCTCTAGAGAGAAAATCTTCTCAGCAGCCGATTTACTAGAAGCACACCCAAGAAAAAGCCGGTCCATCATTGTCAGCTCACGGTTTAATTTTACTCCCTCCCTCCCCGAGTTCGAGGATCTCGGCAACACCAACGTGGCTGTAGACTGTCTCGCCAATAGGATCTTGAGCTTCGTTAGGCAGAGGAAGCCGATTCGAGTGAGAGGCAAATCTCAAGGGGGGAGAGGGAGGGAGACGTGATGGGTAAATGGGGATTACGGGAGAATTGGAGATGACAGAAGAAAAAAATACTGACAGAGTGCGGTGTAGAGGCTACTGTATAGCAGTCCTCTTCTCTAAAACCTGTTGGTCAAAAAAACAAAAAAAGAACATACACACACATCCAACACAATGGGTTGTTGCCAGAACCAGAAGGACCCATAACAGCCATGATTCTCCCAGGCTTAGCATACCCACAGAGGCCATCAAGAAGTTTCCTGCTGTGTGCATTTCCAGAGTTTGGAACCACAGCAGTAAGATCCTTCCATGCCAAGTACATTCCCCTCATCTCGTTACTCTTCTGCCTCATCTCAATATACCAGTCCCATGAGCACCACCACCATCAAGTACAATATTGACCTCCTTCACTTTTATACTACTTCGGCAACTCAACTTCTTTAGCTTCCCGTTGATATAGATAAGACTGTCATAGAGCAAGCAATATAAAGATTCTTTATCTTGCAAAGTAAGATTAGAATACAGCAGGCAATATATATGAAAATTCTTTAGCTTGCGGTGGATGTAAGACTAGAACAGAGCATCCACTATAAAGAACAGAATAACAACTTGGTCAATTCTAGCATCGCTGGTAAATGGGTGAAAAGTAAAAAATAAAAATAAAAATTTGGTTGCTCTCGAAGTTGCTAGTTATAGTTGTAGTAACTCATGAGCTCGCCAAACAAAAAATGAATGCTTTCATGAAACAACATTCATTCCTTTTGGTGCTTGAAAGGTTAATTTTCCCTTATTTTTTTCTTAACAGTTCTTAAATCTGGCGCTATATGCAATATCTTGGGCCAAACACACAACAGAGGGAACAAAAGAAAAACATTTTGTCAGAATCCTTCACTTTCTATGTACGTTTTGGCACCCTATATAGGCTATGGTGATTTAAAAGCTGATCAATACTGTTAGTATTAGCACATGGTGGGTGCAGACTCAAACCCCTAAACATACCACGAATTGCCATGGGAATTAGCGCACATTTTTTGTGTGGTTTTGCTGTCATGATAAAGGCACTGGTGATTTCAACTTGTGATCACTGCCTATCTTACGTGAATTACTTGCCAAAAATGACACGGGACTTTCAATTTCAGATAAGAGAGAGAAGGTAAGGATTTGATTAGAGGATTTGATTAGCAAGCCTCTGAGCGCATGCCATGAAGGTGAAAGAAGAAGAAAAAAAGACAGTTGTTTGATCAAATGGATTGATATTGGTAAAAAACCTATCCATAATGAATTAACAATTGTCCCAAAAATTTAAATTTTTAAAAAATATTAGTCTAGTCATTTACTTTTTTTTTTTTTAAAGGCGAGGTCAAAGCCTCTTATGATTAAAACGCCCTCACTGAGGTGGAGGAAAACTATAATTACATGATTCATCAAAACCAAAATTACATCAATGTCAAGTATAAGAAATTCCCAATTTATCCATGCGAACTAAACTCTGAAGACGCCCACCAATTTATCACCAATAACTCAACTATTCTACCTTTAGAACATTCTTTTGCTAAACAATCCGCCACCATATTTACTTCTTTAAAATTATGCTGAAATCGAATCTTAAGAAAACAAACAAGTTCCTTAACTTCCTCCCAATAATCCAATAAAAACCAATATCGACAAACACCAGAAATTAACCATCTCACCACCACACTAGAATCAGATTCCACCAATAACTCTCTCAACCCAAGCGAACGGCACAGCTGCAGCCCATCAAGCAAAGCTCTACACTCCACAATGGTATTAGTAGCTTGACCGTAAAAATGTGCAAAACCAGTTATAACTATTCCCTATGAATCTCGAATAATACCTCCTCCCCCTGACAACTACGGATTTCCGCAAGAACCCCCATCCACATTTAATTTGAATCTTCCCACAACCGGCGGTGTCCACGATATAAATCTTGGCAACTTCGCACAAACTGGCATTATCGGACAATGTAAATCCTGCACAATTGATCGTTCATGAACTCCCATTTTTCAGAACTGCCTCACGTTGCTAGTGATAGCCATTAATGTCACTTTAGCAGCACAAATAATTGCCCACGAATCAAATTTTTTTCTCCTCCATCATGGCTGCACAACGAGCCTTCCAAAGTTCTCATGAAATAAGAATTGGGAGTAGTCCACGAGTCCATCCTACCTGAGTAGAAGTCGTTGCTCAACCCCACCAATAAATCATCATTCCGTCCCAGTTTTGAATTTGTAGCAACCGAATTCTACATGCATCTGCAAAATAATTCCACACTTTTCTAGCTCCCTCCCCCTCCCAAAGAATAAGATGCAGAGTCTCTACTTTGGTATGCATACAACAATTACACTTTGAGGCTATTGGGATTCCAAGTTGCTGAATAGCATCATCAACAGGTAAAGCTCTTCGTCTAGCTCCCAGCACAAGAATGACATTTTTTTCGGCCCAAGATCCTGCCACAACCATCTCCTCCATGTTCAAATCGGACCCTGCTTCCGAGTCACCTGCCAAGCTAATTTTGTTGTAAAAGAGCCTTCCACCAAATGCTTCCATACACAAGTGTCCTCTCCTTCACGCAACCGAACCCCAACCTGTGTGATTTTACCAACCACATTATCTGAGAAAAGTTCTCTTAATAACTCATAATTCGGCCCAGTGTCATCCATCACAGCATTCACCTTCAACCCCGGATCCCCTACCACCGAAATCACCTCCGCCAATGGCCCCTCTCCCAGCCAATTATCAAACCAGAAATTCTCATTACCACTCCGAACAATCCATCTCGAATTACATAGAACAATAGGCATGAGTCGGATAACACATTTCCAAAATCGAGATCCTTTCTCCAAAACATAACCAAAGCAATATGCATATCTCCCACATATTTTGTAGCAAAGAAATTTGATCACATCGTGCCTCCCGTAATAAATTTTCAGGCGAACATCAGTAAAGAATTTTCCACCTCAGTGAGGTCTCAAATTCCTAGCCCACCATCATCTACTGGAATTTCTCCATGATATCCACTTCCTCAACCCCATAAAAAAGTTGAGAAGATCCAATTAAGTGCAGACAAGATTCCCTTGGGCAGATTCAAAACCAAAAGCATGTGAATTGGCATACTATTCAAAACATGTTTAATAGGAGTAATCTTACCACCAAATGAGAGAAGCTTGCTTTTCTAGCCCGCTAATTTCTTTTGAACTTTCGCCAATAAAGAATCGAACATCAAATTTTCAATCTCCCCACATACAATGGAATCCCCAAGTAAGTGCATGGCCATACCTCTTCCTCAAACCCAAAATTCTCTTCATATCATTTTTCCTCTCATACGAAACGCTAGAGGAGAAAAATATTGAAGACTTGTTCAGACTAATCAATTGCCCAGACATGGTCTCATACCTGTGGATCACCTCCATAAGCCTCCACATAGATTCCTTTCCCCCATTAGCAAAAATCAAACGATCATCCGCATACAACAAATGAATAATCATAGTTCCCTCACTTGCATTGAACGGCTTGATCCTTCCCAACTGAAATTCATGATTCAACATCCGCGACAACACTTCCTCCGACAAAATAAATAAATAAGGTGATAAGGGTCACCTTGACGAAATCCACGAGAGACCTTATAAAATCCCCTTGTACAACCATTTAACATGACCGAATAAAATGGAGAAGATATCAAATTAAAAATAAGATTTCTTCATTTATTCGAAAAACCCAACCTACGCAACACCTCAAAAAAGGAAACACCAATTCACCCTTTCATAAGCCTTGGCCATGTCGATTTTTAACAAAACATTTCCTCCCCTTACCTTACGATTAATACCATATACCAAATTCTGTGCAAGAGACATATTGTAAAAATACTTCTTCCCTGAATAAAAGCTGCCTGATTAGGAGAAATAAGGTGATCAAGAATTGGAGCCAATCGAAAAATCATTATTTTTGCCATGATCTTATAAACAACAGAACAAAGGCTAATCGGCCGTAACTGACCAAATCCCAAAGGCTCCTCCACTTAGGAATCAATACTAAATTTGTAGTACCAAAAAAAGTCGAAAATGGTTTCCCCTCAAAAAATTCTTTGGCCATTCCTAAGAGATCATGCTTAACAACATCCCACGCCAATATAAAGAAACTAGCCGAGAAACCATCTGGGCCCAGGCTACTATCTGACGGAATAGACCAAAGAGTTGCTTTTACCTCTTCCATGGACAACATAGCACATAAGGCCTCATTTTCCTGCACTAAAACCGACGACGATATTAAAGAAAGTGCCGCCTCATCAAACTCCACACTGGACACCGTAAGCAAGGCCTAGAAAAAGTTCACGGCACCCTCATGGACCTCATTCAAAGAACCCAGCACCTGACCATCCTTAAGCACCCATTTGCTCAACCTTCGTATTTATCTTCTTCACTCTCATCATCGCATGGAAAAAAGCAGTATTGGAATCCCCTTTCGCTTGCCACTTCACACGAGATTTTTGGCAACCCAACACTTCCTCATGATGAAGCCACTGCAAATACTTTTGTTTGCACATTAATAAGTCACTTTCATTTTGTTAAGAAGAAACAATACTCACAACTTGTTGTAAACTGACAATCCGTTCTTCAAGCGCCTTTAATTCCATATCCACTCTGTCGAAAACCTCCGGATTCCACTTCCACAGGACCCCTTTCGGAGCCTTTAATTTTTGACTAATTCGCACCATATAACCTCCCTCAACAGAATCATTCCACACCTTCTGCACCAAAAAGAGAAAACCTTCATGAGTTCCCCACATACGTTTAAAGCAGAAAGGTCTTGCCACAGTACCCCTCTCTCGGAATAAAGAGACCAACATCGAACAATGATCCGAAGATGTTCTAGGAAGATATAAGACTTGGACACCCACAAATAAATTTAGAAAATCCGTATTAACTAACACTCTATCCAATTTTACCCTTATATGTCTCCCCCCAGCCTTCCATTACACTAAGACAATCGCTGCCCTTCACAAGGAAGATCAACTAAACCACAATCATGAATACAATCATTAAATTCGACTTTTGCAAAGGATGCCTGCATTATACCACCAACCTTTTTTGCATCACTCCAAATAATGTTAAAATCCCTTCCTACAAACCATGGAAAACCATTAGGATTATGTTTGCTCTGTTGGGTTTGCTCCTTGGCTTCAATCCCACATGGGTAGGAAGTGAAGCAAGAACAAGCCTCTTGGCCTATATAAGGAGGCTAAGGTTAGGTTTGGATATTGAGATAAGATAATAATTTTTAAAAATTTTGTGAATAGTATTAAGATAAAAGTTTAAAATATTATTTTTTAATATTATTATTGTTTTGGAATTTGAAAAAGTTGAATTAGAATTTGAAAAAGTTGAATTGTTTATTATATTTTATATGGAAATTTGAAAAATATGTAATGATGAGATGAGATGAGATAGAGATGAGATTTCTCATCTTTGCCTCCAAACATAACCTAAGACTCATTGATTAAGACACACCAAAATAACAAGTTATCAAGTAATAACTTGTAATTAAAATCCTCTGTTGGCCTTTTCTTGTAAAAAGGAAAGAGGTGGGAGTTAAAGTTTTGCTAGTGAGAAAAATTTGTGAGTGTCATTTGGGGTGTGGAGAAAAAATTATGTGATTGTAACAATTTTTCACATAGTGCATTTTCTTCTCTGGGTCTGCTGGTTTTTCTTCCTGCATTGAGAGTTTTCAGGTAAATTCTTGTGTTGTTATTATTTCTCTATTTATCTTTCTATTCCTGCAAAGGGTTGGATCCTGGGGGTGAATTTGGTAGGTCCAAATTCCCAACAACTGGTATCAGAGCTGGGGTCCTTTTTTGTGGGGTGGAGCTTTGGTGTGGTAGTGTGGATACGTATAGTCTAAGGAGGTTCTGTCTAAGGAGATTGGAAATTCTAAGCGTGTCCATTGTGACCCTCCAATCTTTCCTGGGAACCTTAAAGTTCTGTCTAGGAAAGAGTAATCTTTCCTGAGAACTTACTTAGTGAGTACTATATTTCTACGATAAAATAATCAAGAGCCAAAGTTCGGGTCTGAGGAAAAACGATGGCTGGAGCAGACGTGAAAGTATCAGGGATCGAGAAGTTCGATGGTACGGATTATGGATACTGGAGGATGCAGATAGAGGATTACCTCTATGGGAAGAAACTTCATCTTCCATTGTTGGGGACGAAGCTGGACAGCATGTCAGTTGCTGATTGGAACCTGTTGGATCGAGAGGTTATGGGGGTTATTCGACTAACCATATCGAGATCCGTTGCTCACAACGTCATCAAGGAGAAGATGACTGCGGATCTCATGGCGGCTTTGTCAGGTATGTATAAAAAGTCGTCAGCGAATAACAAGGTACATTTGATGAAAAAGTTATTCAATTTAAAGATGGCAGATGGTACGTCTGTTGCGCAACATCTTAATGATTTTAATACTATCACAAATCAATTGTCGTTTGTTGAAATTGAATTTGATGATGAGATACGTGCATTGATACTTCTGGCATCACTGCCAAATAGTTGGAAAGCCATGATAATGACTGTTAGTAATTCTACCAGTAAATCAAAGTTGAATTATGATGATATTCGTGACTTGATTTTGGCTGAGGAGGTGCGCATGAGAGATTCAGGTGAAACCTTAGGTTCGAGTTCAGAATTAAATGTTGACTCTCGGGGAAAAGCACAAAACAGGAACTCAAATAGAGGCAGATCAAAATCAAGGGGCAAGAGCAAGTCAAGACCTTGTCAACAGGCAACTTGCTGGAATTGTGGCAAGGTTGGCCACATAAAGAAAAACTACAAAAATCTCAAAAAGACTGAGAATGATAGTGTTAATGTAGTAACTGAAGAAGTACAGGATGCACTATTGCTTGCAGTTCATAGTCCAGTTCAAGACTGGGTACTGGATTCAGGGGCTTCTTTCCATACATCTTCCCATCGGGAGTTAATGCAAAACTATGTTGCAGGTGATTTTGGGAAGGTGTACCTGGCTGATGGGGAGGCTTTGAACGTGGTGGGGATGGGAGATGTTGACATTGCACTCCCTAACAAGATCAAATAGACCTTACAAAAGGTCAGACACATTCCTGAGTTGAAGAAAATCTCATTTCTGTTGGGCAGCTTGATGATTGTGGCCATGCAGTGGTGTTCTCAAATAGCACCTGGAAGGTCACCAAAGGGGCATTGGTACTAGCTCGGAGTAAGAAATGGTACATTCTATATGACTACTGGTTTGAATAATACTATTGCTACTACCATTGTAGAGAGCACAGCAGATTTGTGGCATTGCAGGCTTGGCCATATGAGTCAGAAGGGCATGAATGGACTTCTGTCTAGAGGCAAGCTACCAGAATTGAAGTTAGTTGATTTCAGTATATGTGAGAGTTGCATTATGGGAAAACAGAAGAAGGTCAGTTTCTTGAAAAATGGTAGAACACTGAAGACAGGAAAACTGGATCTTGTGCACACAGATATGTGGGGACCTTCCCCAGTGGCATCCCTTAGAGGTTCTAGTTATTATGTCACATTCATTGATGATCACAACAGGAAGGTATTGGCTTATTTTTTGAAGCATAAATCTAATGTATTTAATGTGTTCAAAATTTGGAAGGCCATGGTTGAGACAGAGACAGATTTAAAGCTGAAATGCTTGAGGTCTGATAATGGTGGTGAATACATTGATGGTGGATTCAAGGAGTACTGTGCAACTCAGGGTATCAGAATAGAGAAGACCATTCCTGGGACACCACAACAAAATGGAGTTGCTGAACGCATGAACAGAACCATTAATGAGCGTGCTAGAAGCATGAGGCTGCACACTGGGTTACCACCTACTTTCTGGGCAGATGCAGTCAGCACTGTCGTCTACTTGATAAACAGAGGGTCGTCAGTTCCGTTGGATTGTGAATTGCCTGAGGAGGCTTGGAGCGGGAAGGAGGTCAAATTTTCTCATCTTAAAACTTTTGTCTGTCTTTCTTATGTTCTTATTGATTCTGATGCTCGTAGTAAACTTGAGGTTAAGTTAAGGAAATGTTATTTCATTGGCTATGGAGACGAGGCATTCGGCCATCGTTTCTAGGATGATCAGGGTCGGAAGATTATAAGAAGCATGAATGTGATTTTCAATGACAAGATTGTGTACAAGAACAAGACTAGTACAGTTGCTAAAGAAGTTCCTCAAGAATTTGATTTTGTGAGACTAGATGACTTGCCAGAGGTCACAGTGCAATGTAGAGATGTGAGTGACGGGGAGAGTGGGTCCAGTACACCCACTCCTATTATTCCATAGTTAGATCCAGGGCCATCCACTCCTACAGCTGCAGTTCGCAGGTCAGTTAGGACTATTCGTCCTCCACAGCGTTTCTCACCTACTTTGAATTACATTTTGTTAACAGATGGTAGAGAACCACATAGTTATGAGGAAACTTTGCAAGATGAAAATTCTAGCAAGTGGGAGCTGGCCATGAAGGATGAGATGGATTTCTTGTTGGGGAATCAGACATGGGATTTAACAAAACTTCCATCAGGGAAGAAGGTATTGCACAACAAGTGGGTGTATCGAGTAAAGACTGAGCAAGATGGCAGTAAGAGGTATAAGGCCAAACTTGTTGTAAAAGGCTTTCAGCAAAAACAGGGTATTGATTACTCTGAAATCTTTTCTCCTGTGGTAAAAATCACGACCATCAGGTTAGTGCTGGCTATGGTTGCTACTGAAGATTTATTTCTTGAGCAGTTAGATATGAAAACAGCTTTTCTTCATGGAGACCTTAAAGAAGACATCTACATGCACCAACCTGAGGGGTTTGTGGTACAGGAAAAAGAATGTTCAGTTTGCAGACTGAAGAAGAGCTTGTATGGCCTGAAGCAAGCTCCTAGACAGTGGTACAAGAAGTTTGACAGTTTTATGTGCAGTGCAGGGTACATCAGATGTCAGGTAGATCACTGCTGCTATGTCAGGCAGTTTGGCAATTCTTATATTATCTTGTTGTTGTATGTGGATGACATGCTTATTGCAGGGGCTAGTATTTATGAGATCAATAACCTGAATAAGCAGATGTCAGAGCACTTTACAATGAAGGATTTGGGAGCTGCAAAGCAAATTCTTGGCATGAGAATTGTCAGGAACAGAGTCAGAGGCACGTTGAGACTCTCTCAGGCTAAGTATGTGAAAAAGGTACTCAGCAGGTTCAATATAGACAAGGCCAAACTAGTTGGCACACCTTTGGGCAATTCACTTCAGACTCAGCAAGGATCAGTCACCGAAGTCAGAAGAGGAACAAGACTACATGAGTAAGGTTCCTTATGCCTCAGCTATTGGTTCACTTATGTATGCTATGGTTTACACTAGACCAGATATTGCCCATGTAGTGGGAGTTGTGAGTAGATACATGAGTAACTCGGGAAGACAACATTGGGAAGCAGTGAAGTGGATTTTGAGGTACCTAAAAGGCTCCTCATAAATGTGCTTGTGTTTCTCAAGAGAGGGCTTAGAGGTGCAGGGCTATGTTGATGCTGATTTAGCTGGAGATGCTGATAGCAGAAAGAGTACCACAGGGTTTGTCTACACCTTAGGTGGTACTGCAGTTTCATAGGGTTCTAATCTACAGAAGACAGTTTCTTTGTCGACGACAGAAGCTAAATACATTGCAATTGCTGATAGCAGAAAGAGTACCACAGGGTTTGTCTACACCTTGGATGGTACTGCAGTTTCATAAGGTTCTAATCTACAGAAGACAGTTTCTTTGTTGACGACAGAAGCTAAATACATTGCAGTTTCAGAAGCTGCAAAGGAGATGATTTGGCTACAGGGTTTCTTGGAGGAATTGGGCAAAGAAATTCAAAAGGGCACTCTCTACAGCGACAATCAAAGTGCAATATTCCTTGCCAAGAACCCAGCATTTCATCCTAGGACTAAGCACATATAGATCAAGTATTACTTTATACGATCATTGCTAGATGATGGACAGTTGTTACTTGAGAAAATTTGTGGAAGTAAGAATCCTGCTGATATGTTGACAAAGGACGTTACACTTGAGAAACTGAAGCTGTGCGCAACTTCAGTTGATCTTCAAGCATAAAGATAGGGGCAAAAAGGTTGACATGATAGTGGAAGCTATGAAGATCTTCATCCAAGTGGAGCATGGTTGTGGGATCAGCCAAAGTCGCAAAGTGGAGATTGTTGGGTTTGCTCCTTGGCTTCAATCCCACATAGGTAGGAAGTGAAGCAAGAACAAGCCTCTTGGCCTATATAAGGAGGCTAAGACTCATTGATTAAGACACACCAAAATAACAAGTTATCAAGTAATAACTTATGACTAAAATCCTCTGTTGGCATTTTCTTGTAAAAAGGAAAGAGGTGAGAGTTAAAGTTTTGCTAGTGAGAAAACTTTGTGAGTGTCATTTAGGGTGATGAGAAAAAATTATGTGATTGTAACAATTTTTCACCTAGTGCATTCTCTTCTCTGGGTCTGCTGGTTTTTCTTCCTGCATTGGGAGTTTCTAGGTAAATTCTTGTGTTGTTATTATTTCTCTATTTCTCTTTATATTCCTGCAAAGGGTTAGATCCTGGGGGTGAATTTGGTAGGTCCAAATTCCCAACACGCTCAAGTACTCCCAAGGCTCCAATAATCGTTTTCTTTGAAAACAACTTGTATACACAAAAGTCACTAGCACTCGACAATAACCATGAACAAACTAGCCACTAATCGCTTGATCCGTCATTGAAACCATCTTGAAATCAAATCCCTCATCCCAAAAAAATCTAAATTTTTTCCCCAACCTCAACATTATTAAAATAATGAGGCAGCTTCATCCATCTTACCCAACGACTACATTTATTAGTGTCCAGAAATGGTTCTAAAAGAGCCACCACCAAAGGGCGACTTTTATTTAAAATATGCCGAACTCTACTCTTTGACGAAAGAATTCTCCTAATATTCCACATAAATATGTGCATCATAATTAAAGAAATTTTTTGGAGAGAGTCATCCGCTCCATAACCACAATGGACTTTTCTTTCCTAACCCCCCCTCAAATATTTAAAGGCACATTCATATCCGGATCCAAATCAAAACAATTTTGTAGCTAACTCATTTAATTCTTCCTCTGGTTCCCCATCCGAAACCGCACGACCATTAACAAACAGCCCCTCATCCTCATCATCAAACCCTTCCACCCCAAATTTCCCCTCTCTGCCCTACAACCAAGTTCATATTCCAGTGCTTCATCTTCAATTTCAATGAACTCCGAGGAGATCGTTTTGCAGAAGGCACTTGGAACTCCTCATCAGTATCTTCCTCGATGATATCAAACCAACTTTCTCTCCTTCCTGAGAGCATTTCGATTGAAACTAGTCTCCTGAACTATGAACACCATCCACATTGATCTCTGAATCATCAGACCGAATATCTACACGATCAACCTGACATTGATCATGCACCTCACCATTCAGTGCCACAAAAAATGCATCTCGAGACCCCCTTGTCGTCTCATTCGTCCGGTTCCGAATACTCTCCAGAATAACATCTCTTCGCAACTGCTGTTGTGCCATCATAACCGTATCATGTTCAGGCAATGAGATCTCTTTATCACGAGACCCCACTACCTTCCAAATCTGTTTCGGCTTCTCTTTTTCCCCCTCATCGAAACTGCCGACCTGCTTATCGTTATTCTATATTCTTCCCCGACGTAGTCATTTATTCTCTAAATGACCATGGTTTCTACAATGTAAACAAAACAATGGCATCGTCTCAAAAAATACCTCCTGAAAATGACTCTTCTCCAACCCCGGTGTACCCAACCAAAATGAATGCTCAAACAGCTTTGAGACATCCATTTCTACACAAATTCATGCTACTTTCGGACGAGTCACACACGTTGTTGCATTGTCCCTCAAGAACCTACCAAAACCCCCCTCCAATACTTTGTAAAATCGATTCATAAAAGAAATTTGGAGGCAATCCCCATAATGAAACCCAAGGGGAATCCTCTTTCTCAATGAAATTAGGTGTCTAATGAAACAGTACCCTATACAGCACACTTTGAATCTCTAAATTTCCCCGAGCCATTACGCTAATAAAATCTTCCTCATTCGATATCCAAATAAGAACATTGCGAGGATTTTTCAATTGACCTACTAGAGGCACCGATTTCAATTCCCATCTATATTTGATATATCCACGAACATTATCAAGCGAGGGTCGTCGACGTAAAAATTTTAGAACCACAAAAAACCGAAACGACTATGCCAATTGCTTTATCTCATCCTTTGAAAACAGGAAAAACATTTCCCCATCATGAAACAGAGGATCTCTATGAGGAATCATCACTTTAGGAAGCAATTGAGGCTTTGCAGCAACGATCTCTGCAAAACCCACAGAAGTCGACATCCCAAAAATGCCTCCAGATGACGCCATCTTCTTCCCCTTGTCAATCCAATCCGAACCATCACCCCCGACGCCCTTCCCTACCGTCAGAGACGTGGGGTCGGCCAGCGCCATGCCAAAAAACCTAATCGCCTCTCCCAGTCTAGTCATTTACATACTTCTACTTTATCACACATATTCTTGGTAGTCTGTGAGTTCAATGCATGAGAGGAACTTAAAAATGATTGAAGTTGAAGTTTTTGGGACAATTGTTGACAAAATTCTATGCTGTTAGATTTCGACACTATCAATGTGAAGTAATTTTTTCCCCCTTACTTTGTTTGAGCGAATTCTAATAAATTCTTATGGGCACCATATATGTTTTCATTCAGTAAATCTTTGCAATAATAATTCAAACATTTCATACTATAAAGACAGAAACAGCAAGTATATATAGCCTTTTTGAGTTTATTCAGACGTCAAAATAAATACAAGTTGGGAACATAAAGCAACACAATAAGCTGCAATGCAGCCTCCCAATATTTATGCTGATATTTCTTATGTGAAGACTGAAACAGAGAGAATACCAAACAAACTCTATGCATAAAACTCAATAGAAACTGTAATGTTTTTCTTCATATATTTATAACTACAATGAACACTTGAAAAGACAGTTCACCGTAACATCTGTAGCTTGAAACTTGAAAGTCTACTTAATATGGTGAATTAGGAGAATTGAGACCCTCTTGAGAAGACAGTGAATGGAGAGGTTGGTGCCTCTTGGAAGGGAAAGTTGGTGTTTTCCTGAAAGAAGGCCTCTTATCGAGATGATGGAGGGCTCTCTTGGAATAAAACCCATGAAATAATGGTGAAGCTCCCTCCTTGAACTTGAGAATCATGAAGAAAAGTACCCTGTAAAATATAAGCAGCAGCACCAGAGCAGCTAAATCCCACCACTTGGAATGATCTATGGGCATACGATACATTTGTGTGATAACATCCTTGCCCTTCAGTTTTGGGCCACCGGGTATCATAGGATCGAATTCAAGCCCAAGCAAGTCGTTCTTGTAGGAGCCCTGTGTAAAATACATCAATATCGAGGGCAGAAAAAATTTATTTACAAACCTGTTTATGATACACTAAACACACCATTGAAGCGAAAGCACTACATCACCACTGATGTGAAAGCCTACAAAATAAGCTAACATAAAAAGTATTGTTGTATTGATTTTTTTATAGCTGCAATGCGCTCACAGTAAGAAGTGTGTAACACCAGCTTGTATGGAGAAAAAGCAGCTGTATATGATTTTGTAGCTCTCTAGCATACGCACACAAGCTGAATCGTAAAAATATAAACATATACAGAACAAGAAATAGAGAGAAGATAGTGGTGAGACATGTCTATTCGGTGTCACAAAGTATGTGACACCCCATATGATAAGAATAAAAGTAGGTGCTGTATTAGATCTCACATTTCTTGAAAATTAGAAGATCTTGCTCTTTATAAAGTTCTAATTATATCATTGACTAGTCCTTATGGAATATAGGCTATGTAGCTTGGGCTTCTGTTGGGGCGCTACAAATGGTATCAGAGTCTATCCCAACCAGAAATATGAGACTTGAGCCGTGTCACTTACGATGGATTGGCTTGATGAGGACGTCGGGAATTTAAGGTGGGGAGATTGTGACACCCAATATGATAAGGATAAGGGTATGTGGTATATGGGATCCCACAGTGCTTGAAAATGAAAATTTCTTGCTCTTTATAAAGTTCTAATGAGACTTCAATTGTATCATTGACTAGTTATTTTGAAGTATAGGCTGGTTTGGAATTTCTATTGAAGCGTTACCAGGTATATCAATTCCCTGAGATAAAGCATATCAGTTTCTGAATTTGTAGCGTAACCAAGTCTCTTGTACTAACCCCTTAAGTTGGCGTGTGAAAGTCATGAACACCCAACTCGAAGGTTAAAGTTTGAAATTGATAAGCACGTAATGGTCATGGAAGACTCAAGGTTACTTATTAGCTTTCGTTTAATGCCATATAAAATGGGATGCATTCAATCGTTGCTTTGGTTAGCCTAGAGTACTCAGAGTCTCAGACTGACAAACAGTTGTATGTCTCAGGAAAATCTCGGGCATTCTAAAAATTTTCTTTCGATCACTTGCTTGTTTGGGAAGGATTTCATCTAAGAAAACTCCGTAAACCTTTCTGAGAAGCTTTTCTGAACTTATAAGAAACAATGACCTTCTTATTTGAAAGTGTGGACCCACAACACGTTTCCAGCTGAAAAACCATAAAACTCGTCTATATGGGAGGTATCGGGAAACAAGCTTCTTTAAAAATTACAGCTTTTCCGTTTTGAGTTTGGTTTCTCTTCATTTCCCCTTATTTTATCAAAATAATTTCCCTCGAAATATTTCTGCAATATATATGTTTTTTGGGCCATGACTAAGGAGTCCTTATTGAACCCAATATTTTCTCAACCCCATTAGACACCTGTGTTGGTTTATGACAGCATTAGCCATGAGCAACATTTGCAAACTCTGTTTCATAGAGTAGTTACCTGTAGACCCCATGAGCCATAACTTAGATAGGAAACTGGATAGCGCCAAAATGGCTTCGGAAGATCAGACAGCAAGCGAAAGAAACCAGATGTCATCATGAAGATTCCCTGCATAAATAACCAATGATGATGATGAAAACAATGGCATGGTTGAACTTTTAACTTCTTGATGGAAATGAAAAGAGGGAAAAAAATAGCAGCTTTTCAAAAGCGTAAGTGTATGTTCTTACAATAACTCCTGCTCCTGTAACAATTCCCATGAGGAAATTAGGAACCAAAGAAGCCACAACCATCATGAGGCTCTCTATAACAGAAATGCAGAGATAGAGATTAAGAGAGTAGAAGACGTAATGAGAAAATCCTGGTCGAAACTTCACCATGTAGTAAGTAATAGTCCCAGTAGAAACTGCAATCGCAACCAAGAAAGGGAATGAAGAAAGGAAGTTGGATAGAATAAACACTGCTACTCCATAATACCCGTTAAGCCTTTCCCGGTAAAAGACCTGTTTCAGTTAAAAAGAAAAAGAATGAGGCCAAAGTGAGAGAGTGAAAACTAAGCCCTCAGAAGAAACTCTCTCTATATCAGTTTATGAAATGATTATTTACCTTCATCTCTTCGATGAAGGATGGAAAGCCTCCAATCGACATAAATGTCATAAACCCTGTCACAAATCCACCACAGGCTCCTCTGGCCAAGATTGAGGTGTAGCTATTGCCAATATCATAGTAGACAGTACCAACACAAATAGATACAACTATATATATTATTATCCTCAACCAGTAGTATCCCACATCTCTGGACATGTTAACGCTTGATCTCTTTGTCAATGTTAAAAGTTGCTTCCACCAACTTGTTTGACTTGCCATCTTTGTTTCAAGCGCAAGTCCTTCCTGCAAACATCATATTTGCTTTGAGCACATTGTTGAGATACATATCTGACATCACTCAACAAGAGCTGTTTTCCATTAGAAATAGAAAGTTATATATCAAACGTATTAGTAAGAGTTCTCTTTAGCATGTTCCTGGTTGTTAATTATATAATATAAATAATTAAATCTACCTCTTCCTATGAGTTTTAAGTTTTTGGGGCAAGTGGTGATTTAACATTAGTGAAGGTTTTATTGTATGGATCTCAATATGCAGCATGCAGACCTCAACTTAGGTGTTGAAGTTACAACCAATTAAGTATAAATGCTTACAGTGGCTGATATTTCTTGAATCCTAGTTCTTGCCCTTTTTGCATACTGTGATTTCCTGTATTTCTCAATAAGCCTTGCTTTGATCTCTGACGTAGCCAAATTCATGAAGGGATCTGAGGAACTCGGCGCATCCTACAATAAAAGTCCATTAACAGAAACCATGAGTGCAAAAGTTACTAGTACAAACATGAAGTGTGCAATAGAAACAAAAAAAATAGAAAAAAGAAGAAGAATTTGGACACTGGTGGTTCTTCAGGGATTTTCATGGGGTTTATATCTAGAAATTCACTCATCTAAAAAAATCTTCGTTCCAGAATGTAACTGTGTTATTTTGAGCACAATCTTATGTCCAAGAAGAAGGATGTTTGCTGCTGTTCCAGTTTAGAGAGGTTTATATTTCAGGGCACCACTAGTGAGGTGAGAATTTGGCAGTTAAAGGTTGGCAAGGCTTGACTTTGTAAGGCAATTGCTACTGCATCATCTCATTAAAATCAGCCCCAGCAATAGATAAAGAAGATTCAAATACCACATGATGCGTTTGGTTGAAACTGGTATGTGAACGAAATCTTTGAGATCCTTTCAGTGTGGCAGTTACAACGTCAAAATCTGAATTGACACAACGTAGGAAGTGATCTGAAGGATTCCTTTTACTTGGACATGGAAACCCCGCCTCAGCAAAGAACTGAAAATAAATAAATCAAGAAACCTATATTTAGATCAGAATATAATACTCTGGAATTAAGTTAAAAATGTCAACCAGACTGAATTGGATGGTCCAACTCTGGAGAAAGATACACACATCATGGGGTCTTAACATCAAACTCTTGAATAGCAGAGTCATGGTTATGAATAATTAGTACTACGATACCTCAACTGCCGTCTTTGCTTCCCCAAAATACACAGTCTCACCAGTTGACAGTAAGAAAAGGTCATCAAAGAGTGCAAAGACTTCACTGCTTGGCTGGTGAATGGAAGAGATAACTGTCCTTCCATCACGAGCAATTGCTCTGAGAGTTTGAACCACAGAGAAAGCTGAGGCACTGTCAAGGCCGCTAGTGGGTTCATCAAGAAACAATAAACGAGGTCGCGTGAGGATTTCAAGTGCAATGCTTAGTCTTTTCTTCTCCCCACCACTTATACCTCTCAAATGCCAATTTCCAATCATCCTATCTGCACAATCTTGGAGACCCATTTCCATGATTGTTCCTTCCACAATGCTATTCACTTCTTCTTTTGTCAATTTAGTTGGAAGCCTCAAATGTGCTGAGTAAGTTATGGTTTCCTTGACAGTGAGAGTTCCTAACATCACATCCTCTTGAGTCACATAAGCCTGAAAATTTGCAAGTGTAAAGAAGACATTTGAGGCTTGAAAAGTATGATCATCCAGATGGCTATTACATTCATTATGCAGCAATTTAATTTGTGCATATATATATATATGGCTTTTATTTATCATTTAGATGTTGAGGTTAAAAAATAATCAAGACATGGAATTTTCAAAAAATGTAAACCTTATGTTTCACACGATCATACTTACAACAGCACCATAGTCTAGTCTCCTCTTCTTCCCGTCGAAAAGAATATTTCCAGTCATGACAACATTTCTTGAGAGTCTACCTGTTTCAAGATCAATGATTCTTTGAGTGTAAATATATATGGAAAGATCGTAAATAAAATTATTTTTTTTCCATTTGTCCTTTTCGCCAAATAACGAGAACAATACATCACATCTACTCTATTATAATAAGTGGTTATCTAATTGTGAATAGTAACTTTTGTTATTTTTCCATTAACTTTTCTTGTTTTTCCGTTAAGTCTGTTAAGTCCTATTTTACCAAAAGACCCTTAAAACCCTTGACCACTTGACGTGTAGCTTCCTTGTAAAATTTAATGAAGGATCATGTTTTACCGAAAAGCCCTTAATAGCCCCGCGGTTAGATAATATACTGAAGTTTATATTTTTTTTTAATCTTGAATTTTTGTCTTTCTTTAACCTTGTATTTTCTTTTTCCAGACAAATAATCTACTTACTTTTTCACTTTTTTTATTTAAATCATTATATCAGGCGCACCCCGGGACTGTTCCCTAATTATATATATATATATATAAAAGACATGCCATCATTTTAAAAGGGGTAAACAGAAAAAATATATATATATCATTTTAAAAAAAGATATTATTGTAATTTTAAAATTTTTTTAAACATAATTTTATAGGTGCATGAACAGACTCATTTGGCTCATATTAAGTATAAAAAATGACAGTTTTACACCAAAAAATTCTAAAAATTTTTTCTTTTCGATCCCTCCAAAAACCTTGTTGTATATAAAACGGCCTCCAGAAAGAACTTCCTCCCCTGCTCCCCAAAATACTCTAAAAAAAACTCTTAAGTTTAATCCTTATTTCATGCTAATTTGGTCATAACCTCGTGATAAAAATCCTATACGATTTCTAGCGTTTGGTCATTAATATTTACATTTCATTAATCTCAATTACTTTTTTCAAAAGTAAATTGAATGAAGTTTTACCTCATAACATGATTGATCACTATTTACACATGATAAAATATTGGAAATTGAAAATTCAGATTAATTTCGGGAATTATACATGATATAATATCATAAGGATTGCAGCGAATATATATGATCTCATGCAGAGGATTCAAAACCAGAAGGAGCTGCTCCTTCACAAAAGAACTGTGTTCCAACTGTCTTATTACTTTTACTTGATGATGGGATTAGCCTATATATATCCCTTCTGGGAAATTACATACCTTTTTAATTAATATTTTTCTATATATTTTCCCAACAATTGTGTTGGGCTCGTACGCCTGCTTTACTGCTCATCAAATTTTAGGTGTTTCTGATTCAGAGGCACTGGCATGCATGGCTATCCCAATAAGGAAACTTAGGAAACCCAACAAAAAAAGAAACTCCAATATTATTGTATAACTCCCAAAACTAAACAAATATATAAGCTTTATTCACCATATATATATATAGAACATAATGAGCTAAAAGGACAGAGAAAGTCGAACTTTCCCCACAAAGTAGGAACAAAACCATATAGATAGATAGATATATATATATATACATACATATATATATATATACACCAACCAATTCCTAAATCAGGAAATTAAGGGTGCTCAGATGTCTCCTAGCTCGCCTCACTTAAAATTGACATCATGACTATATCACTCTACATTTCTAGCGAAATGTCTGTGTCAGTGTGCATATATACATATATAAACACAGAGAGAGAGAGAGAGAGAGAGAGAGAGAGAGAGAGAGAGAGAGAGAGACCTGCTAAAGCATCAAGGAGAGTGGATTTGCCAGAGCCAGAGGGACCCATGATAGCCATAATTCTACCAGGCTCAGCATAGCCACTAAGGCCATGAAGTAGCCTCTTAGTGGGTTTATTCTTCCCGAAGTTAGGGAGCACCACCGTCAGATCCTCCCAAGCCAAGTATGTCCCCCTAATCTTCCCATGTCCTTGTGATCCATTCCATATTCCCTTCTCATCACCACCACCAATAGTAGTAGTACTACTAGTAGCCCCGGCCTCTATCTCCATGGCGCGCACCAGCTGCTAGCTATAGCTTTAAGTGATCAGCTTGATTATTAGCTCTAGATCATGATCAAGGAGAACATGCACACACAAAATATAAGTAGTTATAATAAGAGAGAGCTGGAAGAGCATCATGTCCATATACAAGCTGGTGCGTGCGATAAAGCAGCTAGCAGCACTCACCAGACAACTACCTAGCTAGAAATGCTGCCATGAATGATCGATGTGCATACCAAAATAATGAAGAGAGAGAGAGAGAGAGAGAGAGAGAGAGAGAGAGAGAGCTTGCGTGTATGTTGGGGCATGTATGTGCATGTGTGAGAGTTTTTAATGGTGCAGGTTAGAGCCATATCAGATGGGTGGGAAGTGAAGGAAATTAATGTGCGGGCCATGTTGCATATGGCCTGGGCAAAACTATATGCATATAATCAAATGCCACCTCTCAATTTCAATGGGCAGTAGTACTAATACATGATCGAGTAGTACTCATGTAGGTACGACGTTGCTTTCAGTTTTGCAATTAGGTTTGCTTTTAAAGTCGACAGCTGCTTATAACGACTATATATATTATTGTCAGTGTGATCACTCGATATTGATCGTCCTAATTATCTGGACTTGTACGCATGCATGCATGCATTCTCATATTTCATGATCAGTTCAAGAATATTATTAATTTGCATGTATATACCATATCGATATCACAAATATATATTAGCATGCATTGATTGTTTATCTTGCTACATATAATTAATGACTTTGATTTAATATTATTGACAAAATCACCGGTCAAGATCTAATCCTAAACACACACACATGACCATGCACGTAAATCGCTAAACTGAGTTGGAAAGTTCACGTCTGTCTCCAAATGCCATATATGTAAGGTAAAAAAAATAACAAAAACTCAATTAAAGCACAATCAAAATTTAAAAATAAAACATAAAATAGATTAAAAAATTAGAAAAAAAAATATATATTAGGGTGATATACGTGGATATATATAATAGGGGTATCAAATCATATTAACGGGTCGTTTTCATGTCGTGTCAAGACATGTATATTATAGTATATGGGTCAACCCTAACCCGACCATTTAAATTTATGGTGTCAAAATCTCAAACCCTAACACGGCCCATTAACATAAAGAATCTTGTCGTGTCAACCCGTTTTGACCCATTTATGTAAATCAGTTGAACAGACTCGAAATTAATTCGTTTGACCTAGTTAAATTTAGCATAATTTTATATAAATTTTAAAATCACAATATTTTTAAAAAATATAAAACTAACTACAAGTCCAAAATTACAATCTAAATAATAAAAATATCGAAATTAAAATCCCAACAGTTTTATTTTTAGATATAAAGGTATAATTGTAACTTTAACTTTCTTAACGGGTCAAAACGGGTTGACCCGTTAAGCAATCGTGTCTTGATGGGTCAACCCGTTTTTTACCCGAATCCGTTAAGGCTAAACCTAACCCGCTTTTATCGTATCATATTCGTGTTGGATTAACGACTCGTGTCACATATTATCACTTCTAATATATAGCCTTGTAGCACTAATTTCATGAACATTAGCAATAATCCAGATGTAACAGTACATGCCATGCTAATTAGATAAAAATTCAAATGTTTTTGCCAAGAAAGTGGTCTCCACGAGATACACATATAATATATATAGTTCGATCTCAAATTGTCTGAATAATTTGTACAGGTTGATGAATTCTGAATCATTCCTTATATATTAAGATCGATTGAATTCCAAATGGTACATTCTCATGAAAACGTTGAGCACGTAGTACCAAATTAGGCATGTGGACATAATGGTACAACCATATATAACCATGCTAGCTAGCTCCTAAACAATGGGGTGATCATGTGACAGAAGTACTACTGATCAGGTAATTCCATGCCCATTATATGCTCGATCTGCTCCTATAGAGATCATCACGTCTGTACACATGAGCTTGTTATATATATATATATATATACACGGTTCTTTTCTTCGCTAAGCTAGCTACGTGTGTGTGTGTATATATATATATATATGAAAGTCTAAATTTGTGCAACAGTCTGATCATATATCACTACAAAAAAAAGAGTATTTGTAACAGATTATTTGCGACAAAAAATAACTATTTGGAACAAAAGCATACTCATTTTAGCAGGAAATAATTATTTTCGCAAGAAATAACTGGCAACAAATAAACAATTTTCATATGTTACGTACAAACTATTTGTACTCGCTAGTGCGCGCGGCTCCTTAATTCATGAATTTGCGTACCATATATGATATATATACACTTCCGTGAGAAGGGAATTTGAATGAAAAGGTTTTGCATGCATTGAATCTTAAACTGCATGGTCCCCTAGTGAAGTGAGCGAGGCGGTAGGAAGGAAAAAAAAAAAAAAAAAAAAAAATAAACCACCTTTCTCATAGCGATTAAATTTATATTGACTCAACAATATCGACAACATGACTATATATTGATACTGGTGTGATCAAAATCTACTATATATATTAACTATAGTATGAAAAAAAGTATTTATGCTTTGATGGTTTTGTATCTTAATGGTGTTTCAAAATATACACCAACTTCTGATACAATAAAAACTCTTTAAGAAGTAGTGAAATTTGTTAGGACTTAGCATGCAGGTGTGTACGTACTCATGAAACTTCATGCTTCCTTTTGTTGTGAAAATGATGCCGGAAAAAATCAAAGTAAACACAAGCAAATCATACGGTATAAAATTAACGTGGTTCGGCAACGTACCTACGTCTATAGATCTACAAAAGGTTTTATTATAGGAATTACAAAATACACTTTGGGGTCCAATTTCACTGTTCAGAAACCTCATAACTGCCTATATTATTAATCAAGTACGTATTTATAGTGTCATATGGTGGAAACCTTAATTTTTACTTTTTTGCATTATTCGCTCAAATAGAATGTAGAGTGCGCATCAAACGAACTTTTTGTTTGACAGTCATTCGAGCGACTTGTCGCATAAACATCGAGCAAACTTTTTGCCTGGCACTTCCTTTGATCGCAAACAGTGCCAAAAATTAGGTTGCAGATATTAGCCCTGGAACCCCATGAGCCTGGGCCATGGAGTGCAGGCTTGAGCCAAAAGGCATCAAATTTGTCCATCCTTATTAGGTCAAACCTAACACTTTTCTCCTAATTTTGAGTCACAATTCAACACAATCTTTCTAATTAATCTTCAAATGGATTGCATTACTATAAGAAAATTAATAAGCCAGCCTCTTACAAATTAACATAACCACATGACCATGCATATAAATATATATATATATATTATATAGGAAAATAATTTGTTCAATCATAGATAGTGCAAATTCCGTGTATTTTTTTTAAAAGTTGGCAAATTTGAAACCCATATGAAAAAAATTATTTTTTTAATGACACAACCATTTTTTTTTAAAGATAGTACATGAGATCGATGAAATTTACATTCTCTAAGACTATATAGGACTATATTTAGTATTACTATCCAAAACCCTTATTCTTCCTTATCAACCTCGAAATCCATAATTTAATTATATATATTCAACTACCCATCAACATCTCATTACAGCCCGTCATCTAATTTGATAGTGATACATGCAACGTCTATCGTGAATATTAATGGTATCGAGGTTACGAAAGCTGTATCTAACTGTGTTTGGGGCCAAATCATGCTTACTAGTTTGAAAGTCTAAAGCGTGATTAATTAATGATGTGATATTCCGAATGCAAGGAATATTAAAGTCCGGTCCCTATATATATACTACTACTACTACTACTATATATGCCAGAAATTAATAATGACCACATGTACATTAATCAATGAAATTGATATTTATATAACACCTGGCCAATTTGAAAATCATTAATATCTTCTTCGTTTTTTTCTAGTTTTTTAATTTTCTTAAATCAAAAGTACTTCAAAAAATTCAAAATCTTATACTTTTCTTTTTTCTTTTTCTTTTTTTTTTTTTTAAAAAAGAGTTATGTTGATGATTAGAAGCATGCAAACATGTAGTACCAAAGAAGCATGAGAAATGATAAATTGTAGAAGGATGGAATTAATGGAAAATAAAGGGAGTAGAGAAGAGAGAGAAGCATAAGGAGGCAAAAAGGTTTTTTTTTTTTTGAAACAATTTTTTTTTTTTTTATGGAAATAGACTTCATTTCATTCAATGAAACCTGAAGTTACAGCTGTGACTAATCAATACAAGAAAAAAATCCAGACTACAAGCCAAACTATGCATCTGCTCTAGAGCACCTCCGTACACAAATTTCTTTACGACGGACATTGTCTTAACTTCTATAAACTCTCTTATAACAAACCTTCAGATTTGTCTTAGATAATAGCGCTCTGTAAAAACATAACTAATTAAACGACTTCTCTCCAAATTTATCAAAACATTATAAGGAATTAGTACTAGAATTAAAAGATACATGAGCCAATATATATAGTACGTACTACTATTTATTTGAATCTTATATATATAGTACTCTTCATTACTATGAGCTATTTATTTTTTATTTACAAATCCGCGCGTGTGGAGGATCATATATGTAGTTCCACACAACTGCTATGACATAATTTAATTTAGAAGAAAGATTAGAAGCAAATTTATGATCAGATTGATAGACCTTTTACACTTTTGATGCATTAATGCTGATCTGTACATCAAAATTAGCATGCTCCTCCTTATGAGGATTTTAATGTTAACAAATGTGCATCCCAAATATACACACTAGTGCAAACAGATTTCTTTTCTTTCTCTTTTAAATATATTTTAAATGTATTTAACTATTAAGAAAAATAATACAAATTCATTAATAGTTACTTCCTTAATCATTAAAAAAAATTAAAAAGACATTTAATTAATAGGCACATTTGAGATTCATTCTATCATTTTCCTCCTTTAATCAAAAGATCTAAATCAGGCCGTGGCCATGGAACAGTTTCAGATTTTAGGGCATCTCGTATTACGATGGTTTTATATCTAAACTCGGATACCGGGTTTAAAACCGGTATCGGGTGTCAAAAACAGCATCTGGGTAGGATGGGCCTGGGTTTTAAAAAGCAGGTACCAGCCCGGGTGTGTTTCGGATCGGGCCGGGAAAAAACCCGTCCCAAATAAACAGTTTTAATGGAACTTCATGAGTTTCAATGCAAGTTATCGTCAAGTAGTCTCCATATGCAACAGACTACGATGGTTCCAAGTTCCAAGTTCCAACTAATTAAAAACCCATCGATGGAGATGGATCGGGTGGCTGAGGATTTGATCAGTCAATTCTATCAATACTACGATGCATTGTTTTTTTTATTTATTCTTTATTAAGAAAAATAATTAATCAGTAGGCATGAGTTTACGGCTCAATTAGATCATCAGCTGTTATCTTATCTTGATCATGACTTTTATTCTTATAAGACAATAACTTTAGGATCATTCTATAATAAAAACGATTATTTTTTTAATAGTTTTTAAATTTTATTTTTTTAATTAAAGAAAAATTAATAGTTGATATGTCATTTTTTATTTAAGAAAATATAGGAATTAAATAAATTTGACTCAATTCGGTAAAATTAGGAGAAGGCCTTAATTTTTTAGAATTCAGATTAAAATACTCACATCTTATCATAAGATGTCATGTTAAATTTAGTATATATAAAAGTAGACGTTGGAGGTCAAGGCCTTAATTTATCATGTTATAAACTTATAATTCTTTAGTTTTCCAGACTGTTCTTAATTTGGGCATGCATGCATATTAATCTTCTACCTCGTCTTACCATGATCTTTAATTTAGGTCAATGCATGGATTAATTGAACAATTGATGATGAATGAACATATTCCTTAATTTCTATGATCATCTGTACCATAATCCACAAAGGTTGAAGATTTTATTCAACTAATAGTTCAGTAGTACTAGTACTGTAGGATACCCAATTTGATCTTTCTTCAATTCCCAAACAAAAACTCCAAAACTGGAATGCATGGCCAGAGGAACCAGAGATACATATATAGTTCATATATGTTGGGTACGTACATATGCCGCCATAATCTAAGTCACGAAACCGCATCAAGCTGGCGACATTTTTAATTTCTTGACTGTGATCAGTTGAAACAATTATATGCAGGAAACATTTAATTGGATGAACTATTTATATGAATTAAGAAAAAACGATAAATATATATATATATATATCTCTCTCTCTCTTACAACGATTCTATATTCAATCCATACACGTATTGAACCATTTCATTAAAAATTACTCACCATTAATTAACATATAATTATAAAATAATTGTATACGGAGTTTGTGTGTATTATTAATTTTTTGAATATTATGATTTTCCCACGATGTTTCCTTACAAGTTTAAATAATTTACATATGAAAAACGCTGGATGTAACTACCCGGGGGAATTGTGGGGTAACCACGTCCCACGTGGCATTAATCTCAAAACGGTTCGTTTTCATTTCCAACCTTCATCTTCGTTTCAGAGTCTTCTTCCCATTTCCAACTTTCAAACCAAAGTTTTCAATGTTATCCCTCTCCCTCTCCTTCGTATAGTTTTTCATCTTTTTTTTCCCTCTCCCTCTCCATCTCCATTTTCCCTCTTCACCTCTGTTTCTATGAACCAGCCGACCTTCCTCTCCGATTTCAAGAAGAACACTCGTCCTCTTCCTCTCCATCTATCCAGTTTGTAACCTTGAGCTGAAGAACTTTTGAAAATTTTAGGAAAACTCAAAGGACAAAAACAAAATAAATAAATTGTGAAAATAAATTTGAGAGAAACCTGTTAAACATGAAATCTAAAAAGCGAGTTTGTCTTTGTTGGAGGAGAAATAGTCCTCTTCCTCTTGCTCTTTCTCTTTCACTTTTCTATTTTTTTTTTCCTTTACATAATATGTGGTTTGACGAGAGAGTAGAATTTGAGGAAAAGAAAGCGAAGAGAAGATTTGAAGTTCGATCCGTGGCCGGTGTTCTTCAAGAGAGAATGGAATCGAAACTGGCCTTTCCTAGTGGGTTTCGCCATTACTGAAACCATCATCACCAAGTTCTCTCTTGATTTCACTAAGGAACGACTCTTGTTAATTGGTCTGTGGCCTCTCCTTCATCCATCAGATGACCTTTGCATCCAGGGATCCATGTCTAAGATTTTTGGGTTCTAGGTCTTGTTGAGCAGTTTCAAAGAAGGAAGTTTGAATGGGAGCGGGGATTTTGGGGCTGCTGTTGTTGTTGTTTTCTTTGGCTTGAAGGTAACTGTGTTTGTCACAAAAAGAAATCAGGAAGATAATACACAAGAAAAGAGAGAATGGTTCAACGATTTTTTTGTTTCATTTGTATTTTTTTTATTTTCATAAGTTGTGCCACACATCCGCCGGTTACATTCCGTTTGTGCTAGGTGGTTGTCCGTAGAAAAACTCTTTATATATATTTTATAGAAGAATTTTATACATTAATCATTATTTATTTTTATATCTCATATTTATAATTTTTTTTTATAAAATGTGGGAATTTTTCATAAAATGTAGAGATATTTTTTTATAAAATATGGGGATAAAATAATAAATAATGATTAATAAGAAAAAAATTTCTATTTTAAGCAAATTTTATGCAATTTTAATTTTTTACGCAAAAATAAAGAGTTGAATTACATCCAAATTAACGTGCACTAGAAAAAGCCCAAACTGACAGTTACAAACTGCAGAACCATCTGTTGCGGGACCCACAAAGCATTGTTTGTCTTTGAGCAAAACGACATCATTCTTTTTGGAAAAAAGAAGATAATGTTCCACTTCCTTCCTTCGGGAAACACCACCCCTCCCCCAAAAACCAAACCATGACCGACTTGTTCTGTCCGGACTGCAAGCGGGCGACGGAGGTGGTGTTCGACCACTCCGCTGGTGACACCGTCTGCTCCGAGTGCGGCCTTGTTCTTGAGTCCCATTCCATCGACGAGACCTCCGAGTGGCGTACTTTCGCCAATGAGTCCGGTGACAACGATCCCGTCCGAGTCGGTGGCCCCTCCAACCCCTTGCTTGCTGACGGTGGCCTCACCACCGTCATTTCCAGGCCCAATGGGGCTTCCGGAGACTTCTTGTCCTCCTCGCTCGGCCGCTGGCAGAACCGCGGGTCCAATCCGGATCGTTCGCTTATTCAGGCTTTCAAGGCCATTGCCACCATGTCCGACAGGTTTCTTCTTATCTCTCTCTCTCTCTCTCTTTCTCTTTGGTTAGGTGGTTCTTTTTATGTTTAGTCGGAAAATGAGAGGAAGTTTTAGAATTGACGTTGGTTTCTTGTTTCTCGAATTTGAAACTTTACATGCAACTTTTATATAATCAATTTTTTTTATAAGTAAACTTTTATATAATCATAGTTCTTTTATAAAAATGCATCTCTTTCTTCCCAAAGCATGGCTGAATTCAAAAGTGAAGACAATCACAGACAATCACAGAAAAATAAGGGGTTTTTTTTTTTCACTCATTCACCCTCATTTTCTCCAATACCAAGGCAAAAAAAAGAACTAGACTGTTTTTGTTTGGTTGGGAGGAAGTGAGGGGTGAAGGGAAAAGAAAAGGAGCGACGAGATTTGCTGAGTACAAAGAAAATTCAACCGAGGCCTCTTAATTTTCCGTTTGGCTGGTGAGAGGTGGAGGCGCAAACTGGAAGGACATTGTTTTAGATTGTATGGGTTTTGCCAATAAACAAGTTTTTTAAAGATCCTAAGAAACAAAGTTATGAGGTGGACATATGTGAGGATAAGTATAGAAAACTTTTTTATTTGATTTTAGTTAAGCCTGTGTGTGTCTGCTGGGTGAGATATTGGTGGAAGAGAATAGAAAATTTGGTGGGTCCTTTGTGTTTTTGTCTTGTTTATTTGTAAGAAGGAAGCATTACGCTATTCAAGTAGGGTTCTTTATCTGTTTGGGCTGATTGAGTGGGAGTTTCCTATATATGGGTAGGAAAACATAATTCGACATTCATGATTTTTATAATTTTCCTATTCTGCTATTCAACCGTGGTAGACTTTTTCTGTCTTCAGTCTTTGTAACCTTAATATTCCCATTATTTCAGCAGAAAATAGATTCCTGCTTTCTGTTGAGAATATTTACAAACTGCAATATAGTTGAAACTACTATTTTCATTGCCAATTTTTGTCAATAAAATAGATTGTTAATGAAAAGACTTGTACGTAGACTGAGAGAGAAGAAAAAACTTGTGCAAAGGAAATATGTGGTGTGGCTTGGAGTGAAGTGAATTAAGTTTCTATAGAGCATAAGTAGCTCGTTTCTATTTCAGGCAACACATTCATTTTTTTCTGAATGGTCTAAAAACTTTGGAGTTCAAGTGTCACTTCTAGTGTTTTATGGCAATGTTTTGTCTGGATTACAGAGTGATGCTTGATTTTTAAGAATGACATAATCACATAAAAGAAAAGGAACAGATCAAATGTACTTTTCTCATCTCTATAAATGAGATACCAATAGTAGGTGATTGCTCTGAGATTGTGGAAAATCTAAGCTTTATATCTGACTGATGCAAGTTTCACCCAAGAAAAGCTGATATAATAATTCTCTATTTCAGGTTAGGACTTGTTGCAACCATAAAGGTATGATGGTTACAAAGGAGGATTGTTTTAACTTAATTCAATATGCTGAAAAGTGATCTACATATCATTCTTTTTCATTCTTGTTACCTAGTGTTTAGTATGGCTTAATATCCATGTTACTTTGTTTAATTGTTTGGGTTTTATCATGAGTGGTTATGTCAAAAACTTGATATATCTTGTATTGTGCTTGGCTGCTTCACACGTATAATGTTCATATGATCCATTTGAGTGTATTTGGAGATGTAAGTGTCAAAATAGTATGTGAATGGCCGAATCAATTGGCCTTTGAGTGATCTGAATATTATATATAAACTTTACAAGAGAACTATACATGGAAAGAAACTAATTGCCCGAGTGATCCTAGCATTCTAGCTGTATATGGAAACTATATATTCTGTCAATATGCTAACTGTACAAGCCTAAGTAAACGACGTAAAGATAAAATAAGGAAAGAATAATAGAAGGAAAGAGGATTGATTATGGACAGCAAAGCTGTCCATTGACAGCCCCCCTCAAATTGATGCGGGTTGATCAACAAGCATCAATTTGCTACTTAGGAAGCAATGTCGATGGCGAGTGAGAGCTTTGGTGAAGATATCAGCAATTTGTAGTTCAGTGGAAACATGTGGAAGAGTGATAACACGAGCTTCAAATGCTTCACGGATAGAGTGACAATCGACTTCAATATGCTTCGTGCGCTCATGATAGACAGGATTGGCCGTGATCTGAATAGCACTCGTATTATCAGCATGTAGAGGTGTAGGATTAGCCTCAGTAAAATCAAGCTCAGCAAGCAAACCTCGAAGCCAAATAATTTCGGAACAAGCAAGAGACATTGCCCGGTACTCAGATTCTGTAGATGACTTAGAAACTCTGTCTTGCTTCTTACTCTTCCAGGAGATCAATGCATCACCTAAGAACACACACCAACCAGTGATGGATCGACGTGTATCAGCACAACCGGCCCAATCAGCGTCACTGTAAGCAATAAGGCAAGGAGAATTGCCTGCAGGAAAGAATAAGCCACGGGCAGAAGTCCCCTGAACATAGCGTATGATCCTACGAACAGCAGCCAAATGAAGATGACGAGGGGTCTGAAGAAACTGGCTGACTTGTTGTACTGCAAAAGAAATATCCGGTCTAGTAATTGTGAGGTAGACAAGACTACCCACCAACTTCCGGTATAAACTGGGATCAGCAAGTAAATCACCCTCCTCTTTGCGAAGCTTGACATTCAATTCCATGGGAGTATCAACAGAGGTGGCCTCCTGTAGGCCAGCAGTAGTCACCAAGTCATTAGCATACTTATGTTGATTGAGTGAAATACCAGATGGACTACGATGCACCTCAAGACCAAGAAAATATGTGAGAGATCCAAGATCTTTCATATGAAAGGACTCAGAGAGATGAGTCTTGAGCTGACCAAGTAAAACAGAATCGGAACCAGTAATCACAATATCATCAACATAAACCAAAAGAACAACAATACCCATGTCAGATTTCTGAAGAAACAAGGAAGTATCATACTTGCTCTGCTTGAAGGAGAATTGTAATAAAGTGGTTCGAAATTTATCAAACCAGGCCCTCGGAGCTTGTTTGAGACCATAAAGTGAGCGACGAAGCTTACACACACTCGAAGTTGAAGAAGAAAACAATCCCGGGGGTGGCTTCATATAAATACACTCTTTAAGATCCCCGTGAAGAAAGGCATTCTTGACATCCATCTGATGTAGTGGCCAATCATTGGAAGCAGCAAGAGCTAGAATCGTACGAACAGTAGTCATCTTAGCCACAGGAGCAAAGGTCTCCTCATAATTGACACCATATTCCTGATTATTCCCAAGTGCAACAAGCCGAGCTTTGTAACGATCCAAACTTCCATCAGATCGAACCTTGACTGAGTAAACCCATTTGCAACCCAGAGGAACAATTGTCGGAGGACATGGCTCAATGTCCCAAGTGTGATTGGCCTCGAGAGCAGCAATTTCTTCCTGCATAGCTTGTTGCCAACAGTCATGCTTGGCAGCTTGTGAGTAGGATGTGGGAATATCAAAATTGGACAATGCAGCAGTAAGAGCTGAAATAGAATTGCCAGAACTGGAAGAAGTAAACCCATACCTATCCGGGGGTACCGACACTCGAGAAGAGCGACGTACCAAAGGCGCTGAAGGTGCTGTAACTGACTGGTTCTGGAGCATGGTAGGATCAGATATCGAGTGAGCGAACGGGAGAGACTGTGGGCGGGAGCGTCTCGTATACACAATACCTGGTTTAAAGCGAGAGCTGACTTGAGGAAGTTCAGAGAACTGTTGCTCAAAGGAGGGGAGTACCACAGTAGAAGAAGAAGGCATAGAGGACACAGGAAAGAAATGTTGATTTTCAAAGAAAATAACATTCCTAGAAATGCGTGTACGATGTAACGTAGGATCATAGCAAACAAATCCCTTTTGACACACATTATATCCCAAGAATGCACATCTAACAGATTGAGCAGATAATTTATGTCGTTCATGAGGAGGTAAATGAACAAAACATACACAACCAAAAATACGGAGATTATCATAACTAGGTTGCTTATCAAACAAGCGGAAATAGGGAGACTCCATGTGTAAGACTTGGGAAGGTAAACGATTAATCAAGTGAGTAGCAGTTTTCAAAGCCTCGACCCAGAACATGGATGGAACAGAGGATTCTAACAAGAGAGTACGTACCACATCAAGAAGATGACGATTTTTACGTTCGGCTACACCATTCTGTTGAGGAGTAGCCGGACATGAACGTTGATGAATGATACCTTTGGAAGCCAAGAATGCCTGAAACTCAGTAGACAAATATTCACCACCAGAATCTGTGCGTAATGTCTTAATAGTTGCAGAAAATTGATTTGCAACATACGCTAAAAACTCAGTGAAAGTACGAAAAACCTCAGATTTAGAGCGAAGAAAATAGACCCAAGTAAATCTACTATGATCATCAATGAAAGTCACATAATATTTAAATTTGTCATGTGAACTAACTGGGGAAGGTCCCCAAACATCACTATGAATAAGATCAAAGCAGTGAGAAGCTCGACTAGCATGCAAAGGAAATGGAAGAATTTTGCTTTTACCAAGTTTGCAAGAATCACACTCAAGAGATAAAGAAGAACGTTCTTTATTACCAATAAAACCAGAGTGCAATACATGAGATAAGATCTGAGTATTGGGATGGCCTAAACGACGATGCCACACCATACTTAGATCAGGAACGTTATTACAAGCAAAAGACTTAATAGAAGACACTGGAGAAAATGTGGGAACAGGTAAAAATAGTGGAAACAAGCGCCCCACTTTAGGTCCCTTCGCGATCGGCTCCCCCGTTACCTGGTCCTGCACAACACAACCATCACCAGAAAAATTAACAGCACAATTGTTATCAACTAATTGACCAACAGAAATAAGATTCGTGGAAAGTTGAGGAGCAAGAAACACATCAGTAAGTGTAGAAGAGGCATCTCCAACAGCAGCTATGGGCAAAGAACTGCCATTGGCAGTTTGGATGGCAGATTGACCAACATAGGGCCGAACATGACACAGAGCGGTGGGAGTATTCGTCATGTGGTTAGAAGCACCCGAGTCTACGTACCAGAGTTTGGTAGAATTTTTACCTTGAAACCCCATTGCAGATAATGCCGAAATTAGCATTTGTTGTACCATTTCTGGTGTGCAGTAATTTGCTGCAGGGGGTGCAAGATCACAGGAAGCAGCTGAGGAAGAGCCATCTGCTACAGAAGTTGCTGCTGGAGAAACAATAACAGAAGTCTGAAGTGCTTGGGCCTGACGATTCTGGGGGCGTATACGACATTCTTTGATTATGTGACCCTTCTTCTTGCAATAAGAACAATATTTCTTAGGGCAATTGGCAGCAATATGCCCATATGCCTTGCAACAGAAACACTGCAAATTTTTAGAATTCATAGGTGATCCTCGTCCTTGGGCAGCATAAGCCACAGTTGCTATCCCAGAACTGCCATGAGATTGCTCCAGACTAGCTTGAGTACTAAGACGTTGTTCTTCACGAAGTAACTCTCCAAAACAAATATCAAGAGAAGGAACAGGAGATCTGTTCAGTAGAGATGAGCGAACAGATTCATATTCCTGGCGTAGTTTCATAAGAAACTGATCACGTCGGCTAGTCTCATGAAGAGTCTGAATAGTCGAAAGAGCAGCAACAGGAACATCCGCTGTAACCAAAGCAGTATATTCATGCCAAAGAGTCATAAATGCCGAGTAGTAGTCTTGGATGGAAAGACTACCATGTTGAAACATGGCAATCGCATGTTCCAACTGAAAGCGACGAGCATCATTAGCTTGATGATAAACCCTCTTCAAGTAATGCCACATGGATTGAGCGGAGCGATAAGGCCGCAAATTGGTAACAATATGTGGCTCCACCGAGCCAAGAAGCCAAGACATAATACGAGCGTCAAGAACAGCCCATGAAGGAGAAGCCTTGGACTTGTCAGTACTAGATGTTGGGGCAACATCTGTACCATCAATATGACCCCAAAGCTCTTTTCCCTGGAGGAAAAGTTCAAACTGAAATGCCCAAGTAGAATAATTGGTGCCCGTAAACTTGACACACACAGGTGCTGACTCCATAGCAAATATAGGACCCGAGACGAAGCAAAGAATCAAGAAATAAAGGAACCAAAATAAAGGAACCAAACTGCCGAGAAATGAGAGAAGCCAAAAAAAATACCCAGACCAAAATTACTGATGCCGAAACCACCCAATCCAGAGAGAAAAAAACAAACTGCCAAAGAAATCGAGGAACCACCCGAAAAACAATAAAACTGCCGAAACTGTGGAAGAAAAAGTTACCAAGATCTGCAACAGAAACTGCCGAGAACCACCACCCCAGGAGAAGAACCTGTCGATGGAGTGAGAGGTTGCCGAGAATGCTCAAAACAGTGACAGAAGGTGCCGACAGACACTACCCCAAAAAAATTAACTTTGGACGTCGGTTCTGGATACACCAGAAACAGAACACGCCGAAACACGTGAGAGATACCGAAACCAAAAAAAAATTCAAGCGGGAGAAGAACCTTAGTAGTTGGCTCTTGATACCATGTCAAAATAGTATGTGAATGGCCGAATCAATTGGCCTTTGAGTGATCTGAATATTATATATAAACTTTACAAGAGAACTATACATGGAAAGAAACTAATTGCCCGAGTGATCCTAGCATTCTAGCTGTATATGGAAACTATATATTCTGTCAATATGCTAACTGTACAAGCCTAAGTAAACGACGTAAAGATAAAATAAGGAAAGAATAATAGAAGGAAAGAGGATTGATTATGGACAGCAAAGCTGTCCATTGACAGCCAGGACCCAGTTGTTATGGGGCTATTGAAAGACAATCGTTTCACTAGCTGTTGAATGGTTGAAAGAGTGTCTTTCAAGAGAAAGCATGTACGTTATATGGCGTTGTACATATTCTGATTTCAGTCACAACCAACCAAGAGTGATTAAGATGGAATCTGAATTCCCAGTAGGATTTCAGTTCTAAACTGTCTTAATTGATGAAGGTCAGAAAACTGAATATTCATAAATGTTCAAACTTTCAGATTTAATTGTTAACAGAATCAAATAATACTTGCTTAAATGGTATGTCGGTAAAAACTAAATTGTAAAATTGTTTTCTCGTTAAGGACACTATCCTGTTTATGTGGTTTTGTTCGTAGTCCGATTCTATCTATCTTCTTTTGATCACAGCAATGGCAATTATTGGAAAACAGATGCTTGTACAGTTGGCAGTCACAGTTTTGATGTGAAAATTAGCGCTGTAATTCTGTTGCAGATGCACAATTGTATAAGATTGTATTGGGAACCTGTGCAAGTACACACATATAGATATGGTATCAGTGTGACTGCATAAGAGAGAGAATATAACATAAGTGTAATCTGCAACTTACAATTTTTTTTTTATAATTAATAAGAATTTTATTATCACAAATAGGCATAGCCCAAGCACACAGGAAGTATACAAAGGAAATACCTACTACACTCTAGAAAACAGGAAAACTAAAACAGAAACAGATTCAGTACGTTCTCATCATTCCTTACAAAGATCGTAGCCCACAAACTCAAAGTATAAAAGAAAAAGTTTCGAAGATCTTCAAAATAGCGCTCCTTGTCTTCAAAACATCTCCCATTTCTTTCCAGCCATAGACACCACATTAAACACAAAGGAATCATTCTCCACCTGGCAGCAACATCTTTCCTCACCTCACAACCACACCAACATGCAAGAAGCTCCAGTACTCCCTTAGGCATCACCCAAAATAAACCTGTCCGACCACAAAGAGTTTGCCACCTCACAATATAAAAACAGATGATTTACATATTCTCCATCCTTCTTGCACATGACACACCAATCAGCTATACACAAACCACGTTTTCTACGATTATCCGTAGTCAATAATTTCCCTAGAGCAACCACCCAACTGAAGAACACCACCTTAGTAGGTACATTCACCCTCCAAATGCTTTTCCATGGAAATACACAGCTAGAATGACAATTAAGCACCTTATAATGAGAACTGGCTGAAAACCTGAAATTTCCTGCATAGTCCCACAATAGCCTATCCTCTCTTCCCTGCATCACTTTTGAATTATAAGTCCTTCCCAAAAAACCTGAAACAACATTAACTTCCCAGTCATTTGGATTTCTAATAAAGTCAAAATTCCATAAAATATTATTGTCCGTATATTGAAGATTATCTGCCACAGCAACATTTTGATCCCTTTCCAGCCTGCAGAGAGATGGAAGATAATCTGCAACTTACAAGTTGCAAATGATTCACCTTCCATATTTTTTGGGTGAATGAGTCATTCCATCAATAGCAATACAGTTCAATACATAGCATCTTTAGCAATACAAGGTCAAAAACAACATACCAGAGAGTATAACAAACACTCCTAACATAAACTACAAATCTGCAAAGACTCTTTTGCTAAGTACAGAGAGTGTTGGTCGGAATTCAGTTCCTGGGCCGCTAAGAAGCACCCCTTACTCACCTCTTAAAACCATTTTTAAAGGCTACCAAATTATTTAGATCCTATGAGATGATTTTCAAGATGTTTGTGACTAGGTTGGCCTCCATATATCCGCAATTCCTCCATATCCAGACATGATATACTACAGCTCCCAATGCAAGTTTGCATATTACAGCTCCCATACTTTTACCTTTCAGATCCTTTAATCTCCAATCAGTTACTGGCTTGTCCCTCAAACACTTTCTCCTTACTTCTCTCCATAACCGTTTTGTATAGAGATGATCTGTACCTTCAATGCAATTTCTACAAACTACACTGGGAATCCTTGTATACCCCCCCCCCCCCCCCCCNTTTGCTTTGGAATTGCACATGAGATACAGACAAGTTTCCACCAAAGAATTCTGGCAATTTAAATTTAATAGCTTCTCAAGGATCGGAACTAATAAACTAGCAGAATTTAAAAGGAAGCCAATCAGGTTTATCAAAATTACCTAGCTGAATAGAAGGAAGAAGACTCTGAATTATCACTATGTACTCTGATATACAGCTCTTACCATTGTTTATCAACCGAACCACATGAAAGTTTAGCTTCCATATGACTTTCTGAAACAATGACAGCCCTAGATCCAAATTTGTTTTTATAAGGAACACTTAATGGATGCCACTAGTCATGCCAAAGATAAATAATTTCTCCATTCCCAACTGCATTATGTAGAAAAGCTCTAGCATAATTCCCTAGTTTAAGAATCTTTGTACATCCCCAAGAACAGTCTGAAAATACCTTAATGGTCCAGAAGGATCTTTCCTTAATGCAAAGCAACCCACCAAGAACCTGCCTAATTATAGATATTCCAAATAAGTTTTGCCTAATAGTCATCTCTTTTTTTTTTAGGGACGAATAATCTTTCAGTATTTTATATTTTTAAAATTATACATCTCATATTTAGCATGCTAGATTGAATCTCTGTTCTCTCTAGTTTTGAAGTATTTTGGTTCATTCTTGATATATTGTGTAATTTTGATTTAGGATCGAGCAAATGAAATATATAAGAAAGTAGAAGATCAAAAACCTCTGAGAGGAAGGAATCAGGATGCTATTTTGGCTGCTTGCCTCTATATTGCATGCCGTCAAGAAGACAAGCCCCGCACTGTAAAAGGTGTGGATATAATCTCTTGAGAATTTTGTATCGGCAACTTATTTCTGTGTATGGGAGTCCCTGAGTGTGTTTTCTGATCAGAAATTTGTTCCGTTGCTAATGGAGCCACAAAGAAGGAAATTGGCCGTGCAAAAGAGTATATTGTGAAGCAACTTGAAGTAGAGATGGGCCAATCCATGGAAATGGGAACCATACATGCTGGGGACTTTCTGGTGAGTTTGTCAAGTTACACGCTGTAGAGGAGTGCTAAGCACCCACCAATCAAGGGGTGTCACCTTAACCTGTGGGGTCTCCTCATGCTCCATGCGACATATACATGTATTTGGCCCTGCGCATAATGCTTGATGCCCACTGATTGTTGAGTGGAAGTCGCTGACTCGGCAAACGCTGCTAGCATTGTCCTGCTTCATGTCATAACCTACCAATGGTTTTATCTGTCACGTCTTTATTTTCTAAGTATGTCTTAAGAATTTTCTAACAAAAGCATTGAAATCAATCCCATTTCTATATATACAGAGACGTTTTTGTTCCCATCTTGGCATGAGTAATCAAGCAGTTAAGGCTGCTCAAGAAGCTGTACAGAAATCTGAAGAGCTTGATATAAGGTAGTTCTGATTTTTTTTTTTCTCTGCTTTAGAATTTTGCAGATGTTAAAAGGTTTTTCAGTCTGTTCTCTTAGTCATTCCTTTCTATCTGTATTTTCTCAACTGGTATGCCAATTGGTATGTAACTTTATGTCTCTTAATAGTTCTTTTCTATCTAGATTTGCTCAATTGGTATGTTAATGATATGGAGCCTGTGTGCTGTGCCGAATTATTACACTAGTATTTAACAGATGGGAGGTTGCTTTTATACGAAGATAAATGTACTTGGTTATATAGACAAGGCTCCTATAACTGTATTGAAGACGTTATAGGTGGTAAGCCAGTCAGTGTTGCTTGGATATTGACTGATATTGGTTATGCAACTGAAAGTCTTAGAACCTGTCTTGTCCGAGTGTTCTCTCTACCACGTGCAATACCATAGTTTATGGTATTTTTTTTCTTTAGTACACATGAGTGCAGCTTCAAATCACATTTAATGGTCACCAACTTTACTGAACAGTTTTTTTAAAAGTCAACAAATAAACAAAATACCAGTTGATAGGAAGTCAAAATTCCTTAACAAAAAAAATACTCGATTTCCTTTTAATTGTGATACAAGATTTTAAACCAGTCCTAAACAAATGTGTAGCTGCACTAGACAGTATCGTGAGGGGTTAATTTTTACTTTCTCTGAAGTTAAAACGTTGGATTTGCAGAATTTCATATATTCATTGCGATTTTTAAACTTTTAAGTATAATAATAAGATGGCTTTTAGAAAGCATTAAGAAACCCTGGCCTTTTGGGTTCTTTTGCAGGAGAAGCCCAATATCTGTTGCAGCAGCTGTAATTTATATAATAACTCAGCTATCTGATGACAAGAAACTTCTGAAAGGTTAGAAAAGTAAATTAATATTACTCCTGGTATCTCCTAACTCGACAGAGGTTACAAACATTGAAGCACTGTGGGTGCAGACATATCGCTTGCTACAGGGGTTGCTGAAGGGACCATCAGAAATTCCTACAAGGACCTTTACCCCTATGCTGCAAGACTAATACCGAGTTGGTATGCCAAGGAAGAAGACCTCCGAAACCTCTGCAGCCCATAGAATATATCAACACCAGTTGCATGTTTTGCAGCAGCACCTTCTAGTTAGATGATGCTGCTATTTTGGGCGTGGAAGAACTTCTCATATTTCTGCTCCTTTTAGATTATCAGCCCTCTAACTTGTATTTCCTAATTATGTAGTTGCTGTCAAAGTAGTTGTCATCGAGCCAGAATGCTAATTTGCTTTTGTCAGCTGATGCCGTTAGATTACTTTTCTTTTTGTTTCGTTGGACTCTGTAGTGTTGGGTATGAAACACTTGGGTTGGGATGTGAAAGTAAGCCTTTTAACTTGGGGGAAGGGAAAAGCTCAAGATCGAGCATGGCAAATTGGCAATTGTATGTAGTTCTCCTTTTCTTGTAATTTGGTAGGTGGGGGGGAGTGGTTATAGCAAGACTGTTGTATCTAGTTCTTCCTTTGTTGTAGCTGATGCGATGAGGAATGTCATTGTACAAAATTTAGAGCCACTGTAAACAGCTTCAAAAATTCATGTCAAACAATGGGATTGAATTGGAGATTCATGTTTGCTCGTTGAAATCTAATGTCATGGAGTTGGGTGGCTTTACAGAGTGTTATTATCTCGTTTTTCCTGATTTGTTCGATCTTATTTCCTTCTCATGCCTTGAAAGTAATGGGAGAAAAAGAGGGGAAAGTTCAATGGCAGAATGGTGCTTTACTCATGTTCAAGCAGCTGCTTGTGATTTTGTGAAGCAAGATGAATAATTTGAGAACAACTTTTTAAGCCCCCAATGAGGGCAAGGCTTTAATCAGGAACTATAATCCTCATATGTACAATATGATATTGCATTACCCAAATTATCAAAATTGGTTTCCACTTTTGTGTGCTTGCTCCTCCTTGATATACTCTACCAAGTCCCAATATGTACATGGATGGATCTCTCTGTTGTGAAAGCAAGGATGGCAAACAAATAAAAGCAGACAATCACACGACACGAATTAACGTAGTTTGACAACGTGTTTATATCCACAGAGTTGAAGGGATTTTATTATAGAAGAGATTACAATTACACACCGTGAGTTATAAGAGTACCATTCTATTTATATATTCTCAACTCTCACTCTTTAGGGTTTTTTCACTCTCTCAATATGCTCTTACACCTTTGCTTCTTTTGTTCACTCTAATTTGCTGAACATACTCACAAAGAACAAACATTACATCTACATAGTGAAAACGGCGCTAGAAATCCTAAATGGCAAAACTAAATTTTTCGCTTGAGCGGGTGTCGAGCGTGCATCGAGCAAATAACCAATCTAACATTGGCTCGAGCATTGATCGAGCGAACACTAGGGTTAGTGCTTTGCTTGAGCCCAGCATCACGCGAACTTTGAGCAAACAATCTGTCTTATTTTCGCTTGAGCCCACGGTCGAGTGCACCTCGAGCAAAATCATGAGTTGAGCTTCGCTCGAGCACCAAGTCAAGCAACAGTCGAACAAACTTTCTATTTTTTCCTTTTCTGCTCATAAACCAGGCTCCACATGCAACCCAAGATAATCCAATCAAAGCAATCCTCTCACACGTAGGGGCAATTCATCGGAACCCACATATGTACAATTTAAACCCTCCTCCCCCTGCTTTGCTAGAAAATTTGCCACTTTATTCTCCTCTCTATATTAATGAGAAACCATGAAAAGAAAACCATGAATTTCTTGCAAGAACTCTTCCCAAAAATCCCATAAATATCATACTGTACAAGACTTATTTCTAAGCCATTGTACCACCAAAGTCGAGTCACATTCAATCTCAACTTTCCGAATACCCATCTCCCTACAAAGCAATAAACCACAAGTGAGTGCCTTGAGTTCAGCTTAATTGTTAGTACCAAAGCCAAACTTTGCTAAAAAAGCTGCCAAAAATTTTCCTCTATCAACCCTCAAAACTCCTCCCCCTCCACAATTTCTTGGATTACCTCTACATGAACCATCCATATTCAATTTTACCCACCCTTCCCTAGGCCTTCTCCATGAAATGAGCTTCGGCCTCCTCACTGTTTTTTCACGCATGGGCGCGCACCTCCAACTCCGAGAGCACGCAACGATCAACACTAGACATTGATCCCAGCTTCATCAGCTTACACGAAATCTGCTGCAACCAAAACTTCACCGAGAGCCAAATCGTATCCACTGAATCATACCTCCCCATCATCCTAGCTGTGCATCACCACTGCCATAATCTCCAAGAAATTAAACTAGGTATTAACCCAATCATTATCCCTCTCTGCGACGACCTCTTAGCACATCGGAACCAGCAGCAAGCTCTCGCCCACCAGCTGCCAACCTCCATACATTGAACTCCCAAAGCTTGTGCTGCCCTCCTCCAAACTACATTAGCCACCTCCCCATGCATAACACATGATCTCTATCCTCAATTTTGCCCACTAAGCAGCAACTGCAGCGAGATGCTAATGGGATCCCCACCGACTGAGCTCTCTCATCCATTGGGAGGCAATTAAATATTGCCTTCCACATACAAATCGAAAATTTTTTTGGAAGCAAACTGCACCAAATTCACTCCAAGCCCTCTAACTGTGGCCGCTTGACACGGGTTATCTCCTATGCACTTGACGTCGAGAAGCACCCATAGGATGCCAAAATCAGAATCAATGTTTTGAATTCCTTTCCGGTGAGCATTCCATTTTAAGTACTGAATATTTCGGTACCGGTGTATTTCAATGTACTGTTTCGGGATTAAGTATATATTATATATAAATATTTATATGTATATATAAACTAATAACTAATTAATAGAATAAATACATATATATATATGTAAGTGTGTATTATGTATATGTGTAAATATATGGAAGAATTGAAGATTTATAAAATGAATATATATTGAAAAAATCATAAACTTGAGTTGAGATACAAAAATAAAGAAAAAAAAAGAATAGAGAAATTATTAAAAATAATGAAATTTAAAATTTATAAAGAGAGAGAGAGAGAGAGAGAATGAGGGGACATATTTAAAGTTACAAAAAAAATTAAAATTATATAAATACATTTTATGTTCTAGAATTAATTAAATACTATTTGGATTTAAAATTTACAAAAATGCCATTCAAGCACAAGAAAATTACAAAAACAATCTGAAACGGAACAGGGATCGAAATGTCAATTCCTGCTAGAATGGCTAGAATTTGATTGGAATGGGCGGAGCGGGCTGAAATTTAGAACGAAATGAAACGAGGGGTATAGTGTACCAGATGCTACACCAGAACGGCAAATTTCGGCCAGAACAAAACGGAATTTAAAACTTTACCACAACGTCTCCCAGGAACCTATGCAATAATGTCCTCCACTTTACTAGAACCCACCAAGTTCGCCAGCAAGTCCCTATCCCACTTGTCCTCCACCCAACAATCCTTTATTTCCAACCGAGGTTGTAACACGTTAGACATGGAAGCACCTAAAGGCCCACGAGCGAACCATTGATCGAACCAAAACGAGACAGCTCCCTCACACACCCTTATAGACATATTCTCCATAACTTTAGGCATCACCTTACAAATGGACTTCCAAAAACAGGAATCTAAACTTCTAACTTTGGCTTCCAAAAAATGCTTACCTCGCAAATATTTGGTTTTAAACAACTTAGTCCACAAGTTATCAATAGATAGAAGCCTCCAAGCAAACTTTGTGTAACGCCCGTTGCATCTTAAAAAAATCTCTAACACCAATTCCCCCCTCCGACGTTGGTTTACACAGTTTCGACCACGCCCTTCCATGCTCATCCCCCCAAAAAAAGGATGCCAAAATGGAACTCAATTTTCTCAAAACAAGCTTCGGGATATTTAAAACAGCTAGCAAATGAGTTGCCATGCTTGAGAGGACATGCTTGAAGAATCAAGCTCCCACCTTGAGATAACAATTTAAATTTTCAGCCAGCGACTTTGTTCTGAAATTTATTAACCAACGGCTCCAACACCCTAGCAATCAATCTCCTAGCAATAAGTGGTGCACCCAAATACCAAGTTGGAAGCTTTCCTTTTACAAAACCTGTGAGCCGAAGCAAAGATGCCCTTCTTACCAAAGGAATTTTCTCAGGAAAAAAAATAAAATAAAGCCAACTTCTCTCTGTTGATAAGTTGCTCCGACCATAAAGCATATTTCTCTAATGTTTTCAAGAGCACCTTCAAAGACTTCCTCTCCCCATTAGTACAAATCAATAAATCAACTATTTTAAGAAAAACTTCAGCTACATGCTATCAATTTATTTTCTTTACTACATAAATTAAGTAGATTTGGTACAGAAGATGTCATCCAGTTTACGAAAAGCCTTTTTTCCATTAAGAAAAATAATTTCTCTAATTAAAGGAGTGGGCATGCATTCCTAGGCGCTAGCCGTCTAGTTAGCTAGGGCTGCTCATAGTTGGTATAAACTTGTCCAATTTTCCTACCCAACTCTCTACAAAGTAGCAATTTTCAATTTTAGGTCCAATTTGGAATAACGAGCTGTCAAGTTCTCTCAAGAAATCAAAAAAAGAAATCAATTAAGAAATCTATGATTACAATAGCATGCACATAATATTATTTTTAACTTCACAATGATCAAAATATCTGATCATGATATGAAATCATGTACCTAGCTTATAATATGGTACATATTTAAATCCTTATGAATGTTATTAATGATCATGATATATATACATATATATATATATAAACTATATAAAGATACTAAAAATCAAAGTTGGTTTGATCAATTCGTGTTCGAATAAAACTTTATCGCCCACTAGTTGTCCGATCGATCGAACTCTATCCTTTTATGCTGATCTACTCGTACTAAAAGGAAGGGATCATAGAGAAAGTCAATTAGCTAGGTTGCTTAATGAATTATTTTTATTGCAATGAAAGTAACTTAAAACTAAAAGTTGCCTAGTCAAAAAAGAGATTTAGAAAAATGAAATAAAAGATTTTATTTTTAAATTTAATTCCCATAGGCCATTCAAAAAGGTTTTTATCCTGATCATCTCTATTATTATTCGCCTTTTTTCGTTTGAAACTCGCACTCAACTTTAAGACTATTCAAATGCGTTGCTAAAGATTTTTCTTTTTCTCAATCCAAAACCTCTCTAGATTTTTTGGGCAATATTATATATATATATCTTGTGGGAAAAATTATTCTCATCAGCCACTATTCGTCACTCCACATCTTATAAAAAACACTCTCATATCCTATGAAAAACATCCCTACACCCTATGAAAAAGCTGTAAGTATGGGATATGAAAGTGAATAGTAGCTGATGCATAATACCATATAGTGGTTCGAGAATATCTTTCATGAAATGGCAATCCAAGAGAGAGGTATAGTTCCCTCAAAGCTGTGTCAGCTTCCCACTTGGCGAAAGAAAAGTTTCGAACACTTGAGTAATCCTTGTCATTCCGAAAGAAATAAAAAAGAAGGAAGATGTCTTTATATATTCCTATGAATCTAACCAACTATTAGGGCAAATGTAATTTTCCATTACCCTACAATTTCTTTATTGATAATGCTATGTCTTATAAGATTAGACACTTATTTGTGATCGGATATTTGTAACGAAAACGATCGTTTATTATAAAAATAGATTAATAAGCATTTTTCTTGCTCATTTTTTACGCGAAATGGATGGCACTCTCTTTGCTCCAAGTGACCCTACACTTTTTGTCCATAGATATGCATTTGATATCTGCTGGCGCTACAGTGCAATGCCATATTGGGTCTTTGACATTTAGAAATATATTATAATATATTCACTCCTCATGTGGTCCCTCTAATATTGTGAGCACCAACCCTACATGCATGCAATATGCCTACATCAAGCAATAAAATTAAAGAGTCCAAATTCCATATGCCATGCAGAAAACTACCTGAAACGCCCATTAATTCTGATCCAGTACGTGACGTACGATATTTTAGTTCTTATTATGTGTAGCATAACATGCATATGGTCATTTTGGTCAAAGACAAAAGGGCTTTGTCACTCTAACATTGCCAAGTTGGGAGATAATCAGATCAACAGTGCGACAAGTAGCATCATTAATAGCCATAGGATTTGAAGAAAAACAGATACATGCATGAGTTGTTTTATCTATCTGGTGATGATCTAGTTTGTTGGATTTGACACTTCAAGATGGAAACTTTCTTCCAGATCAATTTGATAAACTCCCAAGCATTCTTAACTTTCTCCATGTTGTTGATCATTAATTTGAATGCATGTTTAAAGCTCAATATTGGTACTCGTGACATGGCATCAAAGACACAATATGATAGGTTCGATCCGGTAGTAACTAATGCATGGGAAAGTGATCTAATGGGTTAATTAATTTGATTGATTTTAAAAGTGGAAGGATATCGGAGGCCGGATTAAGACTCCGAAAATGTTGGTGCACACTCATATAGTACTATATATTTCAATATATTGTTAGTCTAATTTGTATTTTAGGGTCAAAATACAATTTAATCCTTTTATTAAGAAAAACTAGTCCGTATCTTCATCTATAATATAATGATAACTGCTACAAACTAATGTAGTTTTATGAAATCCGTTAGATCTACTTTATGTTAAATTTATAGTCTAACGTATCACATCAAACCACATCAGTTTGTGGGTTTACTTTTGTGTAATCACTTTGTGTCTAAAGTATTTTCCTAATATAATATACAAAACACATGAATCACTTAATTATATCTCAATCAATTAAAAAGAAAAAAGAATCTTGAGAACCACATAAAAAATTAATGAAGATTCTCTCAGCTAGCCGATCGATGTGTCTGACCCCAAGATTCCAATGAGCTGCATTATCTTACGTGGGTCCTCACGTTTTGGCAACCTCTAAAATGAGATGGAAAGAATCCATTGATTAACCAAATTGATTATTAGGCAGTAGGCACTGATCACCTCAGTGTCTCATGGTAGATGACAGATCTGCAATGCCACACACTGAATATTCTCCATTAATTTGAATAGATGTACATGCAAATAGTTTTTTTATACACACAAAACACTTAAATACAAACCGATATATATAAATAACTCCCACTTGTGGTGTCTCTTTCATTTACTAATGGCTTTATTCAGAAAAATCAGTGCCATCTTACCTCAGCTGAGATGATCAATACTGCAAATTGTGAAGTCAATTATATATATATATATATAGGACGGTTTAATTAGCCCACACACTACCGTGTTAAGGTGCCAAGGACCCACACCCAACACGTGGGGATGATTGTGTGCAATAATGTCCAATCAGCACATCAATACATTCAATGCTTGCCTGATTGGACATGGTCATCTTGATTAGAAATTCGTCTCAATATGTGGGTCATGGTGGTTGATGATCATATGTGGGCCATGTTTTCAATAGGAATTCACCTGCATGCAACACATGGAATAGTACTTAAGCTATTCATCTAGATGGACAGTGCAGGAATCAAGGATCAACCAGATAAATCAATAAATTATGGACATAAAGTCATTAGAATTAGGTGAGAAAAGAAGTACCAGATTACTACCAGTTCCAAGAAATAAGAAGCAAACACAACTCTAGATAGCAGAAAGGGTGTTCGGCCACCTTACCTAGAAGACTTTACTGCTTTGCTATAATGTCTGGTTTGACAAATACAGAAGGAGGCTTTGATGCAAAGTAGTTAGGAGCAGTTAATGTCAAAGTACCTGTATCTGCACTAACTACCCATATTCAGCCTTCCCAGATGGACCCCAAAAGCTTATTTTTCTTATATATTTCTGTCTCTTAGCCCTAGAATAGAAAGGGCGTGAAGATTGAAGAGAGAGCTTTGTCCTTCCAAAAGGGATGGTTAGTTCTTTGAGCAATATGGTACAGCCTTTTTCTGCTATGGTCCATATGGGGCACCACAAACTTGGGATACAAACCAGCCAAACTTTTCCCTGATAAAATCTACATATCTTTATTCTACCGAAGTGTTTCTGTTATGTCTGGCCCTCTCCGGGTTCTCCAGCGCCAGCATGTCCTTGTTCTATTCCATATTTTTCACGGTGGTCCTTTTGTCAGGGAGCTGGTTTCTGGTGCTTGCTCATGATTCATGGTGCCCACATCATTTTGTTCAGCAAACCAATCGACAATTCCAGCAGAAAACGGATAGGTTCTGGGAGTATAACGAGCAGACCAACAGTTGGGTTGAAGTAGAATTACCGTATGATCTAATCTCTTGTCTAAATGATAACTGTACGAAAGTGGGCTCCCTTAGTCGAACAACAAAGAAAAGTGAGGATCACATGCAAAGAGAATATGATCCTGTAGAAAGAGAGAGTTTGAAAAAGAAGGATGGCCATGGAGGAGTGGAGGACAGTCCTGATCATACGGTTCTGCCTCTGAGAAAGAGAATTTCATTGACTAAAATGTCTGATGAATCGATTTGGGTCACTGGTGAAAGTGGCTCCATCTATGAGAGGTTTTGGAATGGAGTGCAGTGGGTGATTGCTCCCCATGATTTACCAATATTCGCAGGTCATGCAATCTCTGTTTTCATTGTCAATCAGACAATTCTTGCACTATCAGAAGCAGGAATTCTGTATCAGGTACTATAAGTTGTCTCAAAAGTTTTTATCAGATAACATGCTATGGTATTGATTCATAATTCTTAAATCTGATTCTTTTTTATTGGATATCTTTTTTCTTTTTTTTTTTCTTGGAAGGGAGGAGGAGTGTATTTTCAAGTATACAGAATTGATTATATAATACTTAAAAGCAGAAATTTCCCCTTGCACGTGTGTTCTTCGAATTGAAAGGCATAGCAGACTGATTAGCAGTGATCATCTGACTTGCTAACTATTTTATATGGAAGTTTCCGACTGAAGTAGGACTGAAGTCAGGCCCGATTTAAAATCTAAAATATATAAAAATTCCGGCACTTTGACTCGGACCTAAAAGACAGGCTGCTGGATGGAACAGCTAGAATCATCGTTACCTTGCACCAGTTGACTTACACTTTTTCATTTTCAGTTGCAGCTCAGCGAGAGTTCACAGCCAGTTTGGGTAGAGCTCATACCAAGACTGAATCAAAGAACAGGTACAGAAGAGGAGCAAAGTGCTGCCATGTTAATAAAGTCTGGTGCTGTGTCACATGATGGAGTGTAAGTACATCAATTTGTAGTTTCAAATTTACACCACATATTTCTGTTACTGCAAGAAACTTGTCTGACTCTACAAATAACTCGCTTGTCTTTGCTAATGCCTGCCAGTGGAGTTTATTTCTGCACAAGGAAGGGGGCATTGATAGAACTAAGTGAGGTTGAGACTCCAAGGTAAGACTTAAAAGTATATATGACTAAAAGCCATTAGAACTAACATTAACACTGTAAAAATTTAAATTTCAGTGTCTATTTATAATGTAGATTCCGATGGGGAGACTCTAATTTCACTTGGACGTTTGTGCTATAAACGTTCAACAGATGGGTTTATCATGGCAGACCACCTGGTGCAAATGTTGCAGCAATAGCTGATGCTTCTGCTATCAGAATAGAAGTAGTTTATACCATAAGGTGTGATCTCTATCTCTATCTCACTCCCGATCACATGTCCTTAACTAATTGAAGCATCATAATAGCCAAGATCAATATTGTAACAGTCGCAGTATAAAAGTAGGCCAGCAAAAGACCACAAATGAAATTGTGAAGTTACCAATGTTACAAAGAAGTGAAAGAACACTGGCATCATCAGAGTGCTTTATTATCATATCGAGCTAAACATTTAGTTGTATAATGCAGTTCTATAGGAGATCTTTATGAATATGATAGAAGCTCAAAACCGTCATGGAAGAAGCATATATGGAGAGAAGGAACAGGACAAGATGCTTCTCTGATTCCATCAATGGGGTGCACTTTACATGGCCTGACTGGAGATCACTCTATATCTCTCTTTCTTTTAACTAAGGTACTTTTTTCTGCAAGTATCTATAAAACAATGCATATATCTATACAAATAGTGATGATCTAAATTAGAGTGTACAGAAAGTGAAAACTATTAGGATGATCTGAAGAATGGTTGAAGAAAAACAATACGGGAATAAATCAACAAACGTTTCAGTAATACAAATATTTAACATTGGTGGAATCCTTAAAATTTTGAAGATAACAAAATTTTTTGTGATTTGCTAAAGAACTTGGGATGCAATGGATTACTTCCACTGAACTACAAACAAAGAATCCTCTGTTTTAATAAAGCTGGAGAATCTTGTCTTCTAGTATCTTTTATATCTATCAAGCTTTTATTTATTTACATGCATGGATCTAACCTTACTTCTTCTGAGAATTTATTTTCATCTTACTTTTTCTTTTCAAATTTCACATTACATCATGAGATTTTGCATCTATATAGGGTGGTAGTTTGGTAGAGAGACGACTACACCAAAGGAAGTGGAAATGGGTAGTCCATGGAAGTCCAAAAGATGAGCATCTGACAGCTATCACACCAGTTCTGCAAGAAGAGCTAAATGAAAAATTATTCTCATTGTTTCTCACCACATCTACTGGATTCATTTATGAATATCGAATACCGAAACAATCAGGTAGGCCTTGTGAAGAAACTAAGGATGTTAGTTCTATCAATTAATTTACCTTTAGAAGCAGTTCCCGATTTGAATCTTTCAGGTTCATGCATGTTCTCTTGAAAGGGTTTGCTTACCACCTTTTGCATTCACTGAAAGTTATAATTCAAATTGCAAATTTACACTTCCACACACTAAAACATTGAGAACAATAAGAAGTTCAAGAAAATTTCCTTCAAAAAACCACCAGATTTCAGTTATTACTTTTGATCAAGAAACCGTTTTTTTATACAGAAGTAGTTCTTCTTCTGAAATAACTGGTAGGAAAAGCATATGCAGCCTTCCATTTTAGAAAATCTAAGATTGTCCATCAGAGATTGCAAGGAGGGAATACAGAAAAATCAGTCCTCAGGTAATTTGCATGCTATCTCGGTAGTTATAAGAGCCATAAACAAAGAAATAAAGGAATATGAACATAAAAATGCCTAAAATCTTGAGTGTCCTTGAAGAGATATTCATAATTGAAGTAGCTTTCGCACATGGATCAATATTTAAGCACTTGTTCCTTGATGCAGAAATAATGTGAAGGGAGGAAAGAAACTAGAAACCAAGGAACTTATACCGTAAAATGATGAGTTGGAAGGCGCTAATTACACTGAATAATCAAAGCATAAAACGACAGGTGGTTGGAGTGTGAAAGAATCACGACTCTGTTTCATGAGATTTTTTAAATAAAAGGATTGACTCAGTTCTTACTGTGAAATAAACTTTGATGACCTCAATCACCTTAGAACTGACCGCTCAATCATTAGCATAATTCATCAAAACAAAAAGATTCAATTCCTACACTCAGTCATAGATATATTCAAAGCTTAGTAACTTTCAATCCTCATTAGAATCCTCTTTCCTTTAAGGGTTTTAATTCTCAAATATATTCACAAAAGAATGACAAACAGTGATAAACATGAAGAATATCAGATCATATACCCCACTAGTTGCACTTCATAGGCTCACTTAAATGAGCTGCAACAGGCTGCTAATCGTGTTAAAAAACAAAAAGTTATTAAACAAGCCTCCTGTATGAGTTAGGCACTTAAGATGCATATGAATTATTGTTTTCTAAAGGATCACCCAATTGATTTTCTGGAAAACTCAAAGTATTCATCCTGACGTAAACTTCACATGAAAACAGGTATTGCTCAAGAGAACCAAATTCCAGATGCGTGGGTGAGTCATATGCATCCCCCATATGCAAAAGCCGCAAGAGGTATTGCTGGACTACAATTTCATGTTGGCAGGATGGTATTTCCACTAGATGATGGAAGACTTGCAGAACTGCATCTACCAGGATTAGGTGGTGAAAGTACAGGGCCAAATCAACAAGTTAATGTCCGAAGAAAAGCATCGGCCAAATATATATGGTCATTAATAGACGCCCCAGAGAGTGAAGGATGGAATTCTGACTATTGTACGGAAGAACGTGGACCCACAAATTGTATCCTTGGTTCAAAAGACGAGCTCAATGGTATAGGAACATTGCGATCAATGACAAGAAGGCGGAAGGGAAGCCAAGAACAAGCTTATCTGCCGCCAGGTGCATCAGGTGGTGGCCGAATGATATCGACTGAAGAATCTAGTAGTTCCCAAGATAATTGGATCGCCACAAACTTTCGTCTAAGAGTGATGCATGGAGGTAGATCATTTTTCCTAATAGCAGATGCTGGCTTGACCTTTGAGTATCTATATACTGAAAATGTATGGCTTTGGCTGAGACATGACCACACAACTGCTATCAGAGGTGCACTGGGAAACTACAATGGAAGTTTATATGTTGTTGACACATACGGGAGTTTGCTTATTAGGGAAAGAAGCAGCAATGAGCTGACATGGATAAATTGCACTGCTTTGACGAAAGGAAGGCAAGTTACTGGAGGCCCTCCATGGGATGGAATGCCAGGTAAAGATATGAGAGTTACAACAGAAGATGCACTCTTCTTTGTGAGCAAAACTGGAAGATTACTACAGTTCACAGTAAGTTACAAGAACCATATAGAATATAAATTAGTCCCCTGGTGAAAATAAAATTGTACAATTACTGACAATGCTTCTCCCATTTTAGCATATCAGCTCTTTAGAACATTATAATAATCTAAGAATTACATAAATTTTCTTATTGTGCCATCAGGGCAAACAAGTTTTGGAAGTTGTATCCAGAGACAATGTAGCATAGTAAAAGTAATTCGAAAGCTGTTTCTTACTACTCTAAACATAGTGTTCCCAGCTGCATAAGCCTAAAACATTGACCATGACTCCCCAAATGATATCACAGAAGGAGACTGACTGATCATAACCCAATTTTTTCTGTAGGTTGCCCTGAGGAAGTTTAAATGGAAAGACTGCCGAAACCCTCCAAACAGTAAAATTGCAACTATAGTAGATCAGGAAATGTTCAGGGAAAATGTGGTGTTCGTACTAGGAAGGAATGGTCGGCTTTATCAGTACAACAAAGTGACCGAATTGTGGCATGAGCATTACCAGTCTCAGCATTTGGTTCTATCAAAATTGCCTGGAACTGCTATGAGGCCATCTTTACCTTCACTTACAGGCTCAATTTTCATGCTTTCAGAAGATGGTGGACTAGTTGAATATCACTGGAACACATTGGATGGGTGGAATTGGGTGGAACATGGAACTCCATATAAGGGAGTGACCTTGGTTGGCTCACCAGGCCCATGCTTTGATGGTAATAAACTGTTTTCGATTGGCTCAGATGGAAAAGTATATCTGAGATATATGGATGAAATGACATGGAAATGGAGAAGTTGTGGGTTTCCGTACATGGGAAATACGATTGTTGAAAACCAAAGACAAGCCGAAGAAAGAGAGACGAAAGAAGAAATTTGTGTTGACAAAGATTTTGCAGCTAGCTTGGAGATGAATTCAGAACCGCTACATGATCTTAGTGAAAACTGTGACCCCAAGGTAGGTAGTAAGTGCCCAACTGCATTAATGGCTAGTATATCTTTAAGAAGCAATATAAATGGTGAGCATTCTAAACTTTTAAATATATATATGCAGGTGGCCTCAACACGACCAATACCATTTTCTGAAGATTCAGTCATCTTCGAACTACGAGATGGCAGAGTAAGCAATCATTACATTAATCTGCTAATACTTAGCTCATGCTGAATCGAAGTGACATCAGGCGTTCAGTTTAGTCCAATTCCTGCAGGAGGAGTTGTCAGTTCTGCACATAGATATAACATCTTTTACATTATAATCATATGTCATGCACCTCTATGAGATTGAACCGGCGACCTTCTATCCCTAGTATACTGGGGCAGAGGATGTCAGCTGGTCCAAAAACAACTGGGACCCCTCAGGATCAACTTAGTGATTCAATTCAATCACTGAAATGTACCTAGTATCATACCCTTAGATCCTAAGCATCCATGTCTTCTCTAGCCACCTCAAGCCACAACTATTGGTATTTTTCTTGCTTTTTTTTTTTCCCCCCCTTCAACCCGATTCAAGTCACTCCTCAATAATGATTCTCAGAAAAACAAAAGTCACTCCTCAGTAATGGTGCATTTAAAATTCTTGAAATTGACACATCTTTTCATTGCCATCCAGCTTAATTTGGTTACACTAAATATCAATACTCTTTATGTACATTTCATGTTCCTTTTAAGTTGTTGTCAGCTTCTATATTTTCAACAGACATTCTGCCTAAAACGTCTCTCATAAAAACATTGAAACCACAACCTGAAAAAGATGGAATGAAATAAGAATAATGCTAACATTGCCATGATGTCATTGCAGCTTGCAGAATTGCAACGAACAGAAAGCACAGATTGGTTTTGGTCTCGGACAATTGGCACTCCAACAAGCCCCTGCATAGCAAATTACTGGACTGCTTTGGCATCATAAAGCAGAACCGACTCTTTTTTTTTTTGTTAATGAAGCACATAAAGGTACAAACAATACAGTTTTAGTGTCATTAAGTTGACATAGAAGAGAAGTTGCAAACAAGAAGTATACCTTTTTCTACTACTTTGTACAAAAGTAAAGAAATACAAGGATGTATACTACTCATGAATAAATTAACAAGTAGAAAATGCACTTGTTAAAATAAATAAATAAAGGCATTCCCATTGTATTTATAGTGAAGTGAAAAGGCCCCCAAAATCAAAACTCTGCATGTCCAACATTCAACATTCATTCAAAACATCTCCAGAATAGTAGACGAACATAAAAATGAATTTGAATGTTCCAGAAAAGCAGGAAATACTTAATTTTTCTTTTTACAAAGAGTAATGGTAGGGGCATGGAACAAACATGGGAAGTTTTGTACATGCTGACGAGGCAGTGCACCAACCGTAATTTCCATTATTTTACACAAAACAAAAATTCTCTTTATTACTTAGTTTTTTGTGAAAATGTACTTGTATATGATTTAATAACACTGTTTTGAGATTTTTATTTTAAAAATAGAGAAAAATTACAGTTTACGCTTGGAAGTGCCACGTTAGAATGTATGTACAAAACTTCCCCATGTTTCTCCAATGCCCCTAGCATTAATCTTGTACAGAACTGTTTTTTTTTTTTTTCTAAATCATGTTCGCTAATTTTTCTGCAGTTTTTCATAAAATTTTCAAGATTAATTTTGAACTCTATACAATTAATTAGTTTTAGATTCCATATTTTTCCCGTAGTTGGAATTTTATTCTAAAGGTAAATTCAACCCGTTTGGAACTTGCATAAATTCTCAAAAATATAACAAGTCCAAATTTACTACATATAACATTGCAATTGAATCACATCTTTTGTTGTTGCAAGTTCTTGTTCAATGGATCAAATTGTATAAACCAGTCAAAGAAATGGTACCCAAAACCGGAAAACCAAGAAAAAGTACGAGAAATAGAAATTATTCTTCCACAACAAGGGCATAGTTAGCAAGGTTTGGATACAAAAAAATGTTTCGTTTCATCTCATCTCATCATTACAATTTTTTTAAATTTCCATACAAAATATAATAAACAATTCAATTTTTTCAAATCTCAAAACAATAATAATATTAAAAAATAATATTTTAACAATATATTATTCAACTTTCATCTTTGATCTCAACTTAATCTCATCTCAAATCACTTTCCAAACTGCACCTAACCTCGGTCTGAAATTCTGACAAAAATACTTGGTAGAAAAAATGACATACCCTTCACCTTTTTTTTTTTTTTTTTTGGTGTTTAGAATTGAATATCCAGATATTACCTGAGGAAACAACAGCAGGAACAGCAAAACAATTTTATAAAACACAGATCGCCAAAATTCGTAAATAAGGTAAACCATCACTTAAAATTCCATACAAGTGAGTAGAAATGTGAGAGGTCCTCCATCGACATTAAAAAAAAAAAAATCTAGTTAATCAAAGCGGCAACTGCAATCATTTCATTACTGATAACCAGCACAAACGTCGGGTCACCCACATTAGATATTTCAAGCGCCATTACAATGGAACAACAGGTCACACTAGTATCTCCTCCTTGGACTCCTTGAGCGACGTTCTCGAGGTGGCCTGAAACAAAGATAGCGAGGTTAAAATCATTTGGCAAGAGATCTAAAGGGCTTGCTTGAATTTGACTCAGAGACAGTAGGTAGGTAGGGTTGCAGGATGTCCCCCCCTCCCAGTTTCAAATGACTCAAAAATAGTCAAAAGAGTTGCAAGTATACCAGACATAAATCTCGTGTAAAAGAAAACAAAAGCACAATGCACTAACCCCTCATTCATTTTGCCTAAATGAGGTGCTAAAACCCTCATTCATTTTTCCACCATCTAAGTCAGTTGAGCAAACTGTGCGCTCCCTATCCCTCTTTAGGGGTATTTTACCGATAGGTTGTATAGGAATTGGACAATTACATTTGCTCAATACCTAGCTGAAAACCCTCCTAGTTTGGGTATTGAGGTATTCTTAGGTATTTTCATAATACCTCACTACTATTCATTATTTTATCATTACTTTTTTCCTACTTTTCACTATTATTCACTACTATTTAATATTCTATCATTGTTTTTTCATTACTTTTTCATTACTATTCACATAATACCTCAAAATACCTCACTATCCAAACACAAATTACTTCACAAGCAGAGCAACCTTTTTTATTCCAATGAACTTTTAAAAGTTAGATCAAATTATGCATTGTCCGACCTACAAACGATTTCTTTCACCACTAGAGAAAAGCAAAGTGGAAATTCTAAGTTTACAGCGGCCTTAATCACTTGGATAGTAAATTAGGAAACAAAATAAAGAAAAGTTAATATATTAAATCAGAAATTCCAACTTCAGTCCACAAAAAATTCCTTCATTTACTAATAGGTGAGACTTGAGGAGAAATTTGCATTACCAGGAAGATAAAACACTTAACATTTATCTTCTTTTTGACATCGCCGCACCCTCCACTTTCTCTATATAACCCCAATAATGAAATAAACATATCCATTTGTTTCATCTTATTCTCCCAAAATCTCCTAGATGCATTTTAATTGCTACCAAAGGGACTCCCCTCCTTTAATTAAAATTCCGTGTATTGCTTTCCTTCTATAAAAATAGAGCCTCTCACTTAATTTCCCCAAAAAAAAAATCATAATTGTATACATGCTAACCTTGTATTCTTTCTTTTCATTGCTCCATTAACCGAGGATCCACTACTGAAGGCCCAGTCAACGCTGAGAGTTTGTGTAAGAAATTCTGCCCCATTCATTGAGGATATCGCACTCTGTGCTTCCTCAAAGTTCTCGTACTCAATCAGGGCATATCCCTTGTAAAAGGGAAAGGTTTCAAATTACCATGATGACTAGAAATTTATCACAAAATTTTAAAAAGAAAAAGAAAAAAAAGCTGGTGACAAAGTCAAATGGACATAACAACCAGAGAGAATTAAAAACAACTATCATTCTTCTTCCCTACTTGAACAATCAGTAACTAGATCAGTCTTTGCCCTAAATTCAGAGCCACCCAACTCAACTCAATTACCTTCATTATTAGTTTCCAAAAAAAAGTCAAGCACTAGAAATAGAAGAATGACTCCACAACATTTATTAACCGTTGAAAAATGTATACTTGTTAAACTTGAGCCATATAAGAACATCTTATATACAATAGTTTCTGGAATTAGAAAGGAGGACCATATAGTAGGTAGTTAAGAGAATGCCTCCACAATCATAATAATGATCTTGTAAAGAATTTTCCTTGAACATTCATTAGGTATTGCAGATGGCTGTCATGCTGTATTATGATATTATTCACATTCAAAGGAGAACATTTGACAAGTTTCAAAAACCTCAACCTACTTAATTTTCACTTTGACCTATAATCTTTTTTTGATCAGTACTTTGACCTATAATCATAAATAAAGTAAAGCTTCCTATGGTACAAAACAGCAGCAAACTTGCATGTCTTAGCATTAAAGAGTGGTAACCATCATCATTGTCATTCATTAAAAATAAAAAATAAAAGTAACTTAAAGCTTACCTTGACAAACCCAGTGCGACGATCCAGATTTAAATGCAAATTCTTAATCTCCCCAAACTCACCAAAAGAATTTTGCAGATCATCCTCTTGTGCCTCTTCATGCACTCCACTGACCAAAATAATCCATCCTTCAATGGCTGCAAATATGAAGCAGGAAATTTTTATTTTCTTTTGTCCGAGAAGTGAAAAAAGATCTGTATTCAAGGACAAACTCCCTCATAACCATTACATTCCCTCGATTAAAGCTGTTCTAAACTACAAAACTCTTTAAATGCTGCAAGTTAAGCCTGACTTTAAAAAAGAAAAAAGAAACACAAAATCAAAGTAGATCTAACTTGGTATTTATTCTTGTTAGAGATCTGTACGGAGAATAATAAGAAAAAAAATGTAGACAATCTCTAAAGGTTTTGTTCCTGCAATTGCAAGACTCTATGCTGACAAAAGAGCAGTGACTAATTGTTGATTCATGTGAATCAAACAGTCGAGAAGAAAATTGTCCAGAAGGGAAAAACATATCCAATCAGGTGGCAGTCGTGAATTATCTAGATAAAACATAAAAATGGCCAGCCTCAAGAAAAACCTAAGCAAATCAAATGACATCAACAAACTTGACTAGAGTGTATGAAGCATATCTTACGAGGCACATATGATTGACCATGATCTCTCTTATCTTGACAATGATAAATTCTAAGTCAGCCATTCCTCACTACCATTTATGTCAAACATTTATCCATATTGAACGCTGACCAAGCTTAACTTGACCAAATATCAAACTCCTCAACTCTCAAACACTTGCAGGAAATGGAAAATTGGCAATAGCACAAGAAAATGCCAAGTAAACCTCAAGTCAGCTAACATACTAACGAAAAAATCTACACAACCTCCTACTATTCACACAACCTCCACACACCACACTTTTTTAATTTTTTTTCTTTTATCAAATATTTAATAAATGAATAATGAATAGAATAATTAAATTAGTTTAAAAAGAATAAACTCAAAAAAAAAAATTTTAATATTAAAAATTTTAAAAAATGTGGTGTGTGGAGGTTGAGGAGGTTGTGTAGCATAGCTCTTAGGACATTATCCAAGTACCAGGCTTGATAGCATTCGTTCCAAATCAATTTCAGATCTATGCTCAAATCTAATGAAAGAATCACCCATAAGGCTAGGACCCTTTTTAGAAGAAGAGTTATCCCACTAGTCCTCAACGTATTATTCTTAATATCTCTCAAGGAACAAAGTTAGCATCCGTTTGTTTGGAGAAACCCAGGTGGAAATATTTTCCACCAAAACAGCAAAATTCATGTGGTATCCAATCATTTCAACAGAAACACAAGGGTACGACACAAGTTTCACAGGCAATCAATCATTTATCTTAAAATAATTTCAGGCGAAAACAAACACAACTTTGATCCCCTAACTCATTATATCCCAACTAATACTCCTAAAACCCTAGAATAACTAGGAAAGCACGAATACAATCAGAAATTGCAATTGAAAAAAAAAAAAAACTCAAACTGAAGAGGGTACGGAAGGGAAACTGACATCGCTGGGGACCAGGGCCTTCGGGAGACCTGAGGGAGTCGAAGTTGGAGGCGGCGAGGCGGGTCGAGCGGTCGGGGACGTCGGGATGGTCGTCGCGGAAGCCACGGCCCTTGGTCTTCCTCGCAACGGCAGAAGAGGAGGCGCCGCCAGTGATGGCGGACTTGAGCTTGGGGAGTGGGGCCCTCGGCGAGGCAGGGGCAGCGTCTACGCCCCCGTCCTCGTCCATGAGGTCGTCGTCTTCCGGCTCGAAGTCCACGGCCTCCACCTCCGCTGCGCTCGCCATAAGGAAGAAGATTTGTTTTCCCCTGCGCGTGTAGCTCTCTCTCTCTCTCTCGCTCACCCACTGGAAGGAAACGTTCGGAGGTGCGTCGGGTGGTTGATTGCGGAGTCGTGGGACCTGTGGAAAGCTGAAAGCTCTGGCCTATGCTTTTATACGTTCTTTCCCGATCTGTGTTTTATGGAGGATTTTTAAGGGGTTTAGGACCTTTTGGTTTGGACCCTATTTTTTCTACTCTTTCATTATTGAAGGTCGCGTTATTTCAATGGTTAACTTATACTAAAATTAAAATTAAGTAAAAATATTGCTCTATCATATAAAATATGTTAGAATGATGTTTTTTTCGACAAGTGTTAAGTTTACACACATATCTTATACAGTAAAATTTATATGTTAGCGTGATTAAATGTAGAGTTTTACTATGTAGAAGTAAATTTACATACCAATCTGCGTACTAATACTGTTATTTTCATATTCTAAATTTAAATTAACATTGTTTTTAATAAAGTCTATTTTTTTTACTAATCATATTGAATGGATGTATGTATTAGTGCGCAGAATTATTTACAATTAAATTTTTATTTAAATGTAATATATTAAATTTATTTTATAATAAAAATAATTTTACAATTTAATAGATCTGATAAAATAACAGAAGTCGTAAACTGCTGTATGTAAGATTTATGTGTAGACCGAGCATTTCTCTTGTTTAAACCCTTGTGTAAAATCATAAGTATATACGACACAACTCTTCATTCGTATCATTCATTTATATAAATCTAATTATGGGTTTCTTCCTCTGCTTTCTATTCTAGTATAATTATGCTGTGGTGATTGGTTTTCTGCACAAAACTTAGATTTCTGTAACAGTGCTAATTCTCAAATTCGAGTTTACGATAGATAACTCAGCTCTTGCTCCAATAGCCTTCATAAAAAGTTGAAAATTGTTCAGCATCTTCACTTTATCCGTTTAGATACTGAAAGAATTTAAATTCATCATATCTCATTATTATAATTTTTTAAAATTTTTATATAAAATATAATAAAAATTTTAACTTTTTCAAATTTTAAAATAATAATAATGTTAAAAAATATTATTCTAACAATATTTTATTTAATTTTCATTTCAACTTATCTCATCTCAATTCACTATCCAAACAGCATCTAATTAGGTCATCCAATTGATTTTGTTTCTTAACAGTTATGTTAGTTAACATGCATGGCCATGACGCTCAAACATAATGTTTGACTCGAGTTACAAATGAAGTCTGGTTTGAATAGTGAGATAAAATGAAATAAGATATTCTATAAATTTTTAAAAAAAATTAATTTAATAGAGGTTCTACTTGTTATTTGTATAAATTTAATATTCGATTTTTTTATTTTTTATTTATTTAATTTATTAATTATTAAATCTTATTCAAAAAATTAAAAAAATAAACAATTCAAACTCGAGCTCAAGTTCAACTCTACTCGAACTCGTTTGTGGGATGAACTCGAGCTCGAATTGAGAATTTAGCTTATCGAATCGAACTTGAACAAAGAATAAAAAAAAAATCTTAAATTTGAATATTTTAAATCGAGCCAAGCTCGACAAACTAAAAACCGGCTTGGTTTGGCTCGATTACAGCACTACATGCATCTAGACCCGTCTATGGGCCAGACTATTCTCTAAACTATTGACGCAAAGTAATTTGATTTGAAAAGAATGTTTTAACTTTCATCTTATGAAAAAGAAAAATTCTACTTATTTTATATCACATATTAATATATGATTTTTTATTTTAATTTATTTATTTAAATAGATATATTAATGTATAAATATGTACGTTTAAATAAAATAATAAAAATAATAAATTACATATATTTGTGTATGCTGTGTGAATGATAAGTAATATTTTTCTGTAAAAAATAGTTATAATGTGGACGTTGCTTTGAGCCTAGCCTAGCTTAGCCTAGCATAAGCATCTGGAGCAGTGTATGGGCCCGACTGCTTGGTTGAATATGAGGCGAGCCTATGTGTTGCAATGTGACGTTACTACAGCGAAAGTAAAGATATTGCTATACCTATGTGTTGTTGGGGTGTAAGTATGGTCTAATCCATAGGGGTAGGTGGAGGAGACAAGCAATTGAGCAGCGGCATTGCTGTGTTTTCCCAAGCAAAAAGACAATAAAACAAAACATGGAATAGGTGTTGAAGTTCCCTAGCTGCATCATTTTAATTTTTTAATGTTTCCACATGTGCTGTTCTGTTCTCTGGACATGGACATGTTTCCGTCACCATATAAAATCCAGTATTGTAAATTTTGTCAAGAATAATGATATATATAAATTTTAAATATAAAAATTGCACACAGATTTTTTATAAAAAAAAAAAAAAAAACGTTATAACGCAAAAAATGAAATTTTTAATTTTTCTTAATAGGATCAACTTTCTAAGTTAGGTAAGATTTGTATATTTAGAATTTGTCTAAGACGTTACTCTATTTTTATTATTATATGGAAGTACCAAGTAAGTGTTGTCTCTGTTCCACTGTACAAGAATGAAGACTTTGTGTGGTTTTGTACATGGTTAATATGTTGTAATTGTAGCAGCAACACTTTACCATTTTGTTAGTATGCTCTTTTTTTTTTTTTTCCTCACAAAAGAGGCCGACACCTCTAACCTTTATTAAAAAATCTCTCATTTATGACGGAAGTAAATCTTATTACAACAAAATAAAACAATCACCAATAAACAAGCAAAACAAAACCAAACCTCCATTAAACTCTAACGTGTGGTAATTCAACCTTATCCAACCGAAGCATACCCTTCAACTTGCGTGGCAAACAAGCATAATCAACAAATCTACTATTATGACCTTCCACTCCCCGACGTGCAAGGAAATCCACGACATTATTCTCTTCTCTAAATTGATGTTCAATGGTGAAGTGCACATCTCTTAGTATAAGCAATAGATCATCCTAAAAATCCCATAAGTATCAAACCGTACACTTACGACTAACTAACCAAGAAACCACCAACATGGAATTACATTCAATAAAAATCAAATTGAAACCCAACTCTTTGCAAAAGGCAAGGCCAATAATTAACGCCCTCAATTCGGCCTCATTATTCGTCCCATGTCCAAAATAAGAAGAGAAATCTCCTTTGAAGTTTCCCCTATGGTCCCGAATGACGCCTCCTCCACCATAATTACCCAGGTTACCACTGCATCTCCCATCTACATTCAGTTTGATCCACCCTTCAACAGATTTCCGCCAAAAAACAAGTCGCAGTCGAGTCCTTGCATGAGAAACACAAGGGATGTCTAGTGCCGGAAGAATCCCCTCATCTCTGTCAGAAAGAGGCCAGTATTTCACCATAAGAGATGAGAGTTTCCTTAGCCAAACCCTAACTGCCAACCAAACTCCCAACGTCGATTCTTGGGAGTTTTCCATCCGAGCCTTACAACAGCACAACTAGAGGCGCCATGTTATAATAGAAGGTATAATGCTAAGTAAAATACCCTTGTGACTCGATTTCTTTACTAAGTTAAACCACTGCATCACAATCACCCACCATGACATTCCTGCAAAATGTGGTATTCCCAGCTCAAGTGCAGCCATCTTCCAAACTTCGGAGGCAATACTCCCACAACATAACACATGACTCAAAGCTTTGGCTTAACCTTGTAAACAACAGTCACACAGATAGGTCAACGGAATCCCCAGAGATTGCACCTGAAAGTCTACAGCCAGTCCATTAAATCTAGCTTTCCACATACGTATGGACATCTTTTTTGGAAGAAGATGGTGCCAAATCCAATCCATGTCCATTTGTCCAGTGCCTTTGATACGAATAATATCCCAAGCAGTGGCAACGTAAAAAGTCCATCCCCTACCGGTTTCCAAATTGTAATATCCTTGCCTTCTCTTCTTGCCACAATTTCATGCATAATCTCGTTGGCCTTATCTGTCCCAACCAGTTCTACAAGATAATTTTTATCCCATGAGCCATCCACCCAAACATCTTGTATTTTAATATCAGCAGGCACATCATCCCTACTAACACTGAGAGGTCCACTCACCAGCCAACAATCAAACCAAAAGCTCTTTCACCTTCACTTTTACGTTATTGACCACATCAGAAAGAACATTTATGATCGGTCCCTAGAAATGGGATGCAGTTCGGTGAAGCTCGGCAAATAAAATTAGGGGTGGGCAGCGGGGCCCCGCACCCCGCCCCCGTCCGCCCCGCCTCCGCATGGCGGGGCGGGCAACCCCGCTCCGTCCATGCGGGGGCGGGGCCCCCCGCCCCATATCTTGAGGCCCTAGTGGGGGCGGGGGGCGGGGAGGGCTCAACCCCGCCCCGCATTTCCCCCGCCCCGCCCCCGCTTATATTTTTAAATATATATTATATATATTCACATAAATATATATTTATATTTTACAAATTGTGTATATATAAATATATATTACAATTTGTTAGACTTGTTTACAAAGTATGTACTAACAAATTTAAAAAATTACATAGTTTAAAAACTAATACACTAAAACTTACACAAAATATGCACTAGTAAATTTAAAATTACATAGTTTTTAAATTATAATCATATTTACAAATTTTAAATTTACAATTTAGGTCTAAAAATGTATTTGTAATCATTTTTAGACTTAGGAATAATTTTAAATTTAATAAAATTTCATATATTTTTTTAAGTAGACAAAGGCGGGGCGGATACCCAATCCGCCCCGCACCCCACCCTACGGGGCGGGGTACCCCGCCCCCGCATCCTGGGGGCGGGGGACGGGGGTGAAAACCCCACCCCCCGCCCCATGCGGGGCGGGGTGCGGGGAAGGGGTGGCCCCGCCCCGTAGGGGGCGGGTAGCACCCCTATAAAATATGACCCTACTTCACATATTTAGCTTGAAAGAACTTTGTCCACAGATTGTCTAATGATAAAAGTCTCCATGCAAATTTCATGTGAAGTGACCTTTGAACCTCATGGAAATTCCTTAGGCCAATACCTCCTTCCTTGTGAGGTTTGCACATTTTATCCCAAGCACACCATTTCATTATCGGTTTTCCATTAAATTTTCCCCAAAAAAATGTTGAAAGCAAAGAGTTGATTTTTTTGAAAACCTTCAACGGGACATTCAAAATTGCCAAGAGATGGGTTGCCATACACAATAGAACATGTTTAAGAAGAGTGAGTCTACCACCTTGGGAAAGTAACTTCAATTTCCAGCCTGTCACTTTGTTCATAATCTTCTTAATATGAGGTTCTAAATCCCTTGATGTGAGACAACCCAAGACATGAGGGACTCCCAAGCAAATGACAGGGAACTTGCCTTCAACAAGCCCAGTCAATCTCATTAGATTTCGACGCCTAGAAGAGGTACTGGACTTTGAGAAGAACAAAGTTGATTTATTCGTATTAATTAATTGGCCAAACCATTTCTCATAAACCTCCAGTGTTTTTATCAATCTATGTACCAAGCACTTGCCACCATTCACAAAGACTAAGAGGTCATCAACTTAGAATAAGTGGGAGACTAACGGTGCACCCATGGGATGCGTAAAACAACCAATTTGACCATCTTCAAAATTCTTTTGAAGTAATCTTGACAACACCTCATCCATAATAATAAACAAATAAAGTGAAAGCTGATCACCTTGCCTTAGGCCCCAAGACAGTTGGAAGAAACCCTTGAGAGTTCCATTCATCATAATGGAGAACCATGAAGACTGAACACATTCACTCGCTAAATTACAAAACTGAGAAGAAAAACCAAAGCACTCTAGCACCTTCAACAAAAAATACCAACCCACTCGATCATAGGCTTTGGCCATATCAATTTTCACCATAATGTTTTCGCCCTTCGTCTTCTTATTCAGAGAATTGACCAATTCCTGTGCCAAATTGATATTTTCAAAAATACTGTGGCCTGAAATAAATGCCCCTTATTCATGAGAAATCAACTGAGGTAAAAGATGAGTCATCTGTTGCATGAGTATCTTAGAAAAAATTTTATAGGCAACTGAACAAAGGCTGATAGGTCAGAATTTATCAAAACTCTTGGGATGCTTCACCTTTAGGATCAAAACAATATAAGATGCCGTATAAAAACGAGGTAAAGAAGAGCCTGAAAAGAAATCCTTGGGTGCCTTGACCACATCCTCTTTAATTAAATCCCAACAGCTTAAATAAAAACCCAAGTCGAACCCATCCGGACCAAGTGAACTCTCTTTCGGAATCGACTTCAAGGCTGCAAAAATCTCTTCCTCAGTAGGAGCAACGCTAAGCAATAAATTATCCTCCTCAGAGATAGAACTTTGAATGAGAGGCGAAAGATCAACCTGTTCAACAAAAGAGTGAGTCGCAAGATAATTCTGAAAATAATTGAGAGCTCCTTGGTGAACCTGTTCCAGAGACTCCAGGAACGTGTCATCCTTTAGCCGCATATTTAAAATAACTTTATTTTTCCTCCATTGATTAACAACAGGGTAGAAAATTTTGACATTCTAATCACCTTCCATAAGCCATTTCTTTTTCGCCAAGTGAGATAGTTTGGTTTCTTCACGTTGCTCCCAAGAGTCCAGCTCAAGTTTAGTAACCAAAAAATCACATTCAACCCTAGGATCATAGCTGCCTTGCAAACGACTTTCTAAGACCTCCAGTCTCTCTTCCAAGTCCTTAATTGTCTGCCCAACATGCCTGAAAACCTGTCTATTCCATGCTCAGAGAGCCAATTTGGTTTTCTTCAATTTTTTCGCCAACCATAAAAGGCCCAATGCTTGAGTAGGTTCCTTTCAAACATCCTCCACACATCGCTTAAAATCTGCATGAGAACACCACATATTTTGAAAGTGAAATGGATGAGGGTTGTAGCTTACAACCGATTTTTGAAAATGAATGAGCATAAGGCAATGATCCAAAGACTTCCTCTCAAGATATTTAAAGAAAGCTGAAGGAAACCGTGTCACGAAGGGAATATTAATGAGCATTCTATCTAGCCGAGCCCAACTTCTTGAATTACCCTCGTGGCCATTACACCACGAAAGTCGACGTCCCACAACCTGGAAGTCCAGTAAACCGCAGTGATTAGGACAAGCGTTAAACTCCTCCATAAAAGAAATAGGCCTATGATTACCACCAATTCTTTCACTATCTTCTCGGATGATATTGAGATCCCCTACAACAAGCCATTGTGACTCATTGGGGTCAACTTCCTCTAGACTTTGCCATAAATCTCTACGCTCTAGAAGACTACACTTCGCATAAACAAACGAAATTAGGAGCTTGTCCTCACCGATCCGAAACCACACAGTGATCATCTTATTAGTCATGGACAACACCTCCCATTCACATTTTTCACTCCAAAAATTCCACAATTTGCCATCCATAGCCTTATTACTACAATAATGTGGGAGCCCCAACGAATGAGCCAATCAAGGCATTTTATCAACCGCAACAAAAGGCTCTGAAATCCCAACAATAGTCACTCCATGTTTCTTTACTAAATGTTTTAATCTATTTCTGGAACTACCGAACCCTCTCAAGTTCCACACCAATATGTTGTCAATCATAAATTCAGTTTAGAGGGTTGGAATAAAACCCGTTGTGATTGTCTCACCGTGTGTTTCTTGGTTTCAGAAGTCATAACTCTTGGCTCATGGATTTCAAGATCGGAGTCATAACTCTTCTCCCGAGCAAGTGCTATAGGTTTGCCTCCATCCTCAGGATTCGAATGAAAAACTGTTCCTGTTTCAGATCCACCTATACACACAAACGTGCACCTATGGCCCTCGTTTTGTGTAAGGTTGCATTGTCTTTGCCCAAGTGATGACCAAATATTGTGGCTAGAATTTGTAAACAATCGGTTCTATACACATGCAACGGCAGACTTGGTAAAAATATCCATTGCGGCGCCAACAAAGATTCAACATGAAGATCGAAATCATTTGTCTATAGAAACAATCTAAAAACACATTTGTCAATCACTTTACCCTCTCACGCCTAGGCATGCACGAAATCACGCTCATACACCATTCGAATGAGCACATGATAGTCATCCATGAAACTAATGATAGAAACCTCCATTAAACCCCAGGATTTGATAACGTTCAATTGAATCTTATCAATGGAAGGCCTTAAACGTGCGAACTTCAACACAAGTGCAAAACGAAAATCATCAGCAGCTTTTGTCATCTCAAAATCTATAAACACAAAACCTAGCTCGCCGTTTACTTCCACCGGGTACCGTATTGGAAATTTGAAAGAAGAAGGTTCCTGCCTCACAACCGCCTGTGCAAAGGACATTTTACCAACCTCCCTACCAATCGCATCCCCCGACGATGTCAAGGACACCAATGGGGGTAGGGGCGCCGCCATGGGCGAACCCTAGGCACTGAAAGCGAAAAAGATAGCAAAAAGGCAACTCCAAGAATTACAGAGCACTAAAAAAATATCTTTTTTACTTTGTGCATTATAAGTTAGATTGGTAATTATCCTCTCTGTATGCTTCAAGCAAGCTTAAAATTAAAATTTATCAATTTTGAGCTAGTTTACCCTTTCTGTGGTACCTGCTATTTGTAATCTGTCTAGTCCATTACGGCATAACCCATCTTCGTAATTTATGCATGGATTTTAAGAAATCTTGAATAACTAAGTTTTATGAAATATAGACATATCAAGTAGTGCTAATAATATTTATATTTATAAGGATAAATCTATTAAATAATTAAAAATTCAGTTTATAAAATCATATATCTTTTATTTTAAATATTTAAATTTTAGAAATGCTACTATGTTACCTATGAGGGAGGTTACCCCCTCCCTTCAGCGAACCAGGACGCGAGGGCTTAGCCCACATCGGGACCTCAAGACTTTCAATCACCCACAGGGTAGAGACGGGCCTCTGGACAGCCCAACGATAGGAGAACCGAGATAAAGGATGATATGGGCCGGGCTCGAGAGATGGGCCTGGCCCGGGATGTCTAAGGGCAAACGACAAAGCTATAAACACAGAGCGTGAGAACTCCAAGCAAGATGGCCTAGCACATTTAATGGCTGACAAAGCTATAAACACATTATCTTATACCACACATCAGACATGTTTTAATTTTTTTTTGTTTTATTTTTATTAAATTAATTGAATTATTCTATTTATTATTTATACACCACACATTTAATAAAATAAAATAAATCATATATAATGTGGATAACGAATAGCATTTTTCTAAAAAAGTAAGGACAGGAAAAAAGGAATTTTGAGACACTGACCCAAAAGGCTAGATTTGAAATTTCTCTCGGAAAACATGAACCTAGTCTACCTGGCGTCAGTGTAGCTATTCTATTGGTCTACAATCTTTCTTTTTTAATCTTTTGTCGATTCTATTTAAAATTTAAGTACCGTTTAGATACAGAAATACTTTTAACCTATCTCATTTCTTCTCATTATTACAACTTTTTTAAATTTCTATACAAAATATAATAAACCATTCAACTTTTTCAAATCTCAAAACAATAATAATATTAAAAAAAATAGTAACATTTCATATCATCTCATCTCTTCTCATTATTACAACTTTTTCAAATTTTCATCTCATTTCATTTCATCTCACTATCCAAACGAGTCATTAATCTCATCATAAAATATTCTCTATTTTTTACATTTTTATTATTTCTTATCTAATTTCTTTTCACCATATTTTACGGACCTCTTAGTTATATTATATTTTTTAATCAAATAAATTATATTTTATCTTAATTATCATAATTTATAACACAGTTTTTTATAATTTTATATTTAATAACATAATGGTTATTTCATTTATTAAGTACATCCTAAATTATATTCTTTTTAAATCTAAGATTCTATGATTGTACTCGCTTAAAATTTGGTCTAAATGCTTTTAACTTGCCAACCTTCTGGCATCCAACCGAACATCTATGTTTTTCATCTATCTATTTTTGTCAATACTTTTTCAATCCAACAATCATTAGAATGAGAATGAAATATTAAAATGACTTCACTGAGTAAAAAAAAAAAAAAAA
>QEOT01008311.1:179022-268359 GCA_003123785.1 Pterocarya stenoptera | reverse complement strand
ATAAAATATTATTTTTTAATATTATTATGATTTTGAGATTTGAAAAAATTGAATGATTTATTATTTTTTATATGAAAATTTAAAAAAATTGTAATGATGAGATGATATGAAAATTTTATATTTTAAAATACTTCCAAACCTAACCTAAAGCAAACAAGAATTTTGAAAAAATTCTCGAGCTATTACAAGAGAAACACTATAACTATATAGAGAGCTATTACAGGAGAAACACTATAACTATATAGAAATTTCACAAAAATAAATTTATAAATTGATATGATTTTATGTGATTAAAATGTTATAATTTAAAGTGAAATAATTCAAAATTTTGTCACTTCTATTATATTTAAATGCGATATATCAAATTAAAAAAAAATTATAAAACATATAAATAATGAATAATAAGTAGTAACTAAGGTTTTAAAAAATACCAATTAGAATTTCCTTCAGTATATCAAAATACTAATACTAATATGATATGAGTGGCATGTGCTAAATATTTCTAAAAGTCTGTGAGGCTCGCCTTCCCCTTTCTTCCTGTGTTTTCTTTTTGGTCATCACCCAACACCAATACTGCAGCAGGAGCTGCTCTTTTATGAGGGTAGGGCCTGGACTGTAGTTAGAAAATCATATTGAAACAATGAAACCCCACCAAATATTAAAAAGCAGTGACTGGATGGGTGCTTAAACATTAGGGTGATTGATGATACTATTTCTCATTAGTTTTGTCCAACTCTGTAGGGACAAAACCCTAAAAAAATAAGGTCCGGATTTATAAATGAGTTAAAATAGGTTGAATAAAATATTATTAAAATATTATATTTTAATATTATTATTTTAAAATTTTAAAAAATTAAATTATTTATAATATTTTATATAAAAATTTTAAAAAATTATTAGGACGAAATAAAATGAATTGAAGATTAGTTTCAATTCAAACCGAGATGGGCTGGTTTGGGAAAGTATGATCATTTCTTTCTTTTTTTTCTTTTTTAATTTTGAGAATACAAGCATGAGAGATGGAGTTTACTCTCCCTAGGCTGCTGCTGCAGCAGCTATGTACTGACACCAAAAGTTGTGGCTGTAAGTTTAGAGAGAGAGAGAGAGAGAGAAGCAGCAGCAAAACACCAAAGTACTTTCGAATTGATACTCTCTCTTTCTCACTTCTTTCTCGTCTACCACCATCTTTACTTCAACCTCAAAGTTCTATCCCTACTGGTCTACTTACTACTCTTCGGTTTCATGGTCGGCACGACAGAGAGAGACCCACCCACTCCTCCTTGTACATTTTGCTTCTCACTTGCATACATCCACCGCCATCATTATAATACTAAGATAATAATCCACCCATTATTGCTCTCTTTCAAAAAAAGACCATTAATAAATTTATTGTTCTTACTGTTTCTCCAGCTCCTCTAAATATTTTCAAGGAGTTGTGTTTTTGCTGCCATGGATACTTATGAAGCTACTAAGGTAGTTTTCTCCAGAATCCAAACCTTGGACCATGAAAATGCCTCGAAAATCATGGGCTACCTTCTCTTGCAAGATCATGGTGAGAAAGAGATGATACGCTTGGCCTTTGGACCAGACATCAATCTTCAGAATCTTATCCTTAAAGCCAAAACCCATTTGGGACTGCCCTCAAACTCCATAGCCTCTTCACCCTCTGCACTTTCCTCTCCTTCTCCCTTCAAACCCATCTCAAGGCCCAACCCTTTGTCCCTCTCCACCACCTCCACTTCCAGAAACACAGCTAATGGCATTGACGTCTCAAAACCATCTTCCCCTTCCCCAAACCCTTGGCCTCGTACTGGCTTTTCCAGTACTACTCCTTCTCTCTCTTACGCCAGTGTTGTTAAAGAAACCAGTGATATTGGTCCCGGCTCATTTTTATCTTCTGCATTGCCCTATAACTCTAGTGACCTCATTGATGACTACCCACTTCAAGATCATCTTGCTTTTCTCAATGATTCTAAGATCGATGACTTGCTCGACCCGCGGCTGGATTTGACCGTGAAGCCGAGATCTTATGCTGAATCCCCGTTCCACGCCCGAAGCTATTTGGCTCCTGCAGGTGTGTCTTCCGGGTTGGAAGACGCAAGCTCTGGGCTTGGATGGAAACCATGCCTGTATTTCGCCAGAGGGTTTTGTAAAAATGGCAGCAGTTGCCGTTTTCTTCACACTGATTCCTTGGATACTGCTGCTATTGTTGGTTCGCCGAGCAAACTCAACGAATTAGAACAGTGCCAAGAGTTTCTTAGATCAAAGGCTGCCCACCAGCAAAAGCTAACTACGGCGTCGCAGTTCATGGTCGGAGCTTCTGACCCTTACAACAAGTGCCTGAGTCTTCTGTTGCAACAACAAAATGACACCCAGAGGTAATTACTATTCAAATATGACTTGAATTGCCATTTAGTTGAAGTTGTTGATTTCGGATGAGGTTTAATTGGGGTATTTTGATCATGAAGTTCATGCCCTTTTAACTGTTTACCATATGCTATTACCATAAGCACAGCGCAAGTACGCATTTTGAAGGATCTCATGGAACTTATTTTAAGTCATCATATTGTAATGCCATAAAGTTTAAATTGCTGACTCTGATCAGTGGATCTTGCTTATGGGTTTTTTGCTTTTGGATTAAGGATGACTTCTTTACTTTGTGGTGGCATTGTGACGATGCAGCAGATCGGCAGCAGCAGCAGCGTTGATGATAGGGGATGAACTTCACAAGTTTGCGCGCTACCGGTCTGAAAGGAATGATTTTTCGTCCATGGGTTTGGGAGGAATGGTGAATCCCGGCTCCAGACAGATTTACTTGACATTCCCAGCTGACAGCGCTTTCAGAGAAGAGGATGTTTCCAACTACTTCCGGTAAGTCATTTTAGTTAATTTATTCGGATTTTGGCAACTCGAATTTCGAATGGAGGAATTGTAGTTATAAACAGGCTTTATTGGTTTGATCTCATGGTTTTAAAGCATTTACGGACCTGTGCAAGATGTGAGGATTCCATACCAGCAGAAGCGAATGTTTGGATTTGTTACGTTCGTTTACCCGGAGACAGTGAAGATTATTTTGGCGAAAGGGAACCCTCATTTTGTTTGTGATTCCCGTGTGCTTGTTAAGCCTTACAAGGAGAAGGGAAAGATACCTGACAAGTATGAGCATATTCTCTATATTGGGACTTTGTTTTGTATGCTGCTTGCTTCCTATCATTGATGTTTTGTTGTCAATCTATCCTCTAATTTTAGGAAGCAACAACAGCAGCAGCATCAGTTGGAGAGGGGAGAGTATTCGCTGTGTTCAAGTCCATCAGGGCTTGATTCTAGAGAGCCACTTGACCTCCACTTTGGCAAGCAAATCAACAACCAATAATGTTTCTTTTTTAATTTTTAGTATAAAATTCTATTGCTCTTTCTTAAGGTGTGTTGGTCTGAACACAGGAGCAAGAATGTTTTATGATACTCAAGAAATGTTGGGAAGGAAACTGGAGGAACAGGCTGATCTGCAGCAAGCCGTTGAACTACAAGGGAGAAGGCTGAAGAATCTGCAACTTTTGGACTTGAAGAGTCATTGTTATCATCCTAATCAATATCATCACAATTTATCTCTTGGGTCCCCTATTCCCTCGCCAACTCTAACTCAGGCTCCTAACAGTCATGCCCTCATTCTTCCAACTGTTGGCATAGATCAAATAGTCCCAACAGGTTATAATTCATCAATCGATGTTGTTGAAATGGCATTCATACTGCAGAAATGATTCAAGCTTTATTATTTATTTCCACTTTTGCTACAGAGAAAAACGATGATCTAGGCGCAGGCACTTCTCCAACTGTTGCTGCAGATGCTGGTCGGCAGCTGCAGCAGGAAGTGAATCCGGCTAGCAGCAATGGCAATGCTGATAGCAATAGCATGAGCAAGGAGGAGAAATCATATCCTAAAGAAAGTGACCTCCCTGAAAGGTATGAAATTAAAATTTTGGATGTCAAGAAAGTTTGCCAACAGTGGCGATGAATCAGAATTTTTCTCAGAATACATCAATTACTGCCTTTACTGCTTTGGATCATCTAGGGTGCTTTTCTTTTCTTTACTTATTTCAATCAATTTTGACTTTAGTACACTTTCTTTTCACGCCGTTCACATAATTGTTTCAGGCCCTTTTTATGACATTTATTTTTTAAAATATCTATTTCTTTTCTCCTTTTTTGTTGTGAGCAGCCTAGAGCACAGCCTCCCTGATTGCCTCTTTGCTTGTCCTAAAAAATCAGCTGGTGACCAATTCACTGCCCTTTCCGTTGCTTCCGCTAAAGCCGATGAAACCACAATTGCTTCATCTTCTTCTAGTAACAACTCATTGCTGCCCACCACTTCCCCACTCGCCATGGCTTCTCTAAAAACTGTTTTCTCCAAATGCCCAGGTACTGCCACACACTGCAATTTATTGTTTTGATCCTGAATAAGAAACTTCATTTTTTAAGTTTTATTGTTCTTATTATGTTTCAGGTTTCCTTTTGGGCATGGAATGTAGTTGACAGGGCCTGAGCATGGCCTGCAAGGTGGGGTTTTGACTATGCTAGTAAGAGATCATCCGCCTGTTGGACCTTGGATCCTAGGAATCCAAGCATATAATTTACTGAATTTATAGTCAGATGGGTCTTTTATTCTGTTTGGCTCATATGTTTGTATATGCAGAAAGGTTTTAGGAGCCCAAACTAAGGAAGAAAAATCCTCTAGCAGCCAAAAGTTATAACCTACGTCAAAGAAACTTGTAGACAAAGATCTCAGGATCTCACCATCATCGTTCCATTATCATCATCAAGCAATATTAGTCATACTACTTACAATTAATACATAAGGCATAGCAGAAGGACAGATGCGAACAGATTTATGGGAGTGGGGTCTTTCTCTTTCCTTACTTTATACACTCTCTCTACAGGTGTTTGCTGGACCACAGCATTAATAGAAGAAAGGATAATTTGTAACTTGCAAGTATTAGTATTACATTGCTATATTTACTCTCATGTGTTTTCTTTCTTTAACCGCCCTTGAATTTCTGTGTTACAAAACGAAAACCTAGAGAGAAATGGAGTCTGTAATTTGCAGAAGCTTAACAACTATACTGATGAGCCTGGAAACGGAAAAGAAGTGGCATGAAAGCTGTGCCTCTGTCACTTTTTTCAATTTTTATTGCCCTCTGTTACTGCAGCATCTGTCATCCACTAGATTATGAAACAGGCACAGGAGAAAAAACTTCAAGGAAATATTAGTAGGGAAAAAAATAAGAAAGATGTAAAGAAAAGTTTGTTCTTTCATGTGATTAAAGGTCACATTAGGGGACTCTTTGTCTCATTTTCTGTTTTCTTTAGGTGGATATGAAGGGGTAAGGGCCACATTGTCACATGGGTTCTGACACTAAATGTGAATGGTATTTGGGTACCACGCACTCCTATCCCTTTCAGTAGTTAAATCTCATTCAAATAACAAGACTAGTTTTTTTTTTTTTTTGCTTTTTTATGGGTGTTGGTGCCTGTCTCATGGTATGGTAGTAAGGGTTATATCTTTTGTAAAGAAAAAAAACATGTAGTGTGGTTGTGGAGATAATTTCTATAACCATTTATGGGCAGAAAATCTTCTTTCTTATTGGTTTTTCTAATCATCATAGCTTTATTGATAAGATATGATTTTGTTAGATTATTTTAGCAGAAAAGTTTTGCAGATCGTTGAGTAATGGGTCGTTTAAGTGGTACGAGCTTCTAGTGATAATCAGATTGAGATAGATGGATACAGATTGAGATAGATTTTTATTTGAAATAACACTACCCTCTGATGAGGTTAAGATGTCAGCATCCACTCCTATTTTCTGTGACATAGTTGGCCACCTCAATGCAATTAGGATGACCTTTTTGCTCCAGGTTTGGTTTGTTTGAGGATTAAACTACTTACATTGTACTATGTCAAAAGTGGTGTGATGGCCAGATCAGCCTAATGGGAGGAAGTTTAAGACTCTTTTTAAGCTGTTAGTGACATATCTATTAACCTTTGTTTGAGATAGTGAACAATCTTAAAAATGGTCATGACATCATCTAGTCATTACCTTAAAGAAATTGCCTTTCATCTGAACCAAGATTATCTTTAGATGTAAGTTGAGTCAATTTCTTCTTGTGGTTTATCTGGTTTACTACTAACTGCTAACTTACTAATTGCTGGACTTAAACTGCTGTACTGATTCGGCAGCTCGATTTGGTCATTCCTACCACCACGGTCTGCCATTCAAAAGTCACCGGTCGGTGACGAGCAAGAAAATAAGAGAAGAATTTGAAAGATCGGATCCGGTTTTGGTTTTCTTATTATCAAGGGTGATTTGGTTCTCGGTTCATTGGATGCTTATATTCTCGGATTCTGGAGTATTAATGGAAATTTGGTTTCACATACCTAATGAAATTGAAAAACTTAATGGAGACATGTCATTAATTAAGGTATGAAATGAGTTTTAATATAATTTGAGCAATTTGCTTCCCCCACCCAACCTTGCTTTGGTGTAAAGAGGGAAAAAATGTTTCAGAATAAAGCTACCATGATGATTGTTGCACTAAACTTTATAATTAACAAAGTTTAGATCTAAATTAACTTCTTTAGTTTAATATAGCACAAGAAAAAAGTGCAAAAGTTACAATAAAAGATAACAGTTGTTATACAATAATGGCTTGGATTCTTAATGAAGCCATGATCTCCTCTTTATAGAAGAGGCCCATTCCATTATCATGGCAAGTTTAATACTAAAACAAATCAAACATTATGATTGAAGAAGAAAAAACGTTACGGAAAGTGGTTGATGAAAGCAAAGAGGCATATAAAGAATTGGAGGTAGCATTTGCTGGTTGAAGAAGCACAAAGGTTAACACACATATATAGTTTTGGTAGGAGCAATATTCATTATGTGGTTCTCTATTGGGTTTGAATAGTGAGTTGAAATGAAAGTTGAAAATTAGATAAAATATTGTTAAAATATTATTTTTTAATATTATTATTATTTTGAGATTTGAAAATTTGAATTGTTTATTATATTTTATGTGAAAATTTATAAAAATTGTAATAATTAGATGAGATAGGTTGAGATTAACTCTTCATCCAAACCGAAAAGTTTTAGCTGTACAGATCTTTTCACTATTTTGATTTGTCATATGTGATATGTTGGGATTTATATTTCAAAATACTTTTTAGGATTTTTTTATCAGTGTAGGAAAACTTCTAAGGGTGCGGTGCACGGGACCAGAGTTTATTCTGCAGGGATGGGTCCAAAGGACCCATTCTTGAAGAAGTTCCTCGACATGAAAAAAAAAAAAAATTATAATAAGATGTTGAGTTCAAGAACAAAATCGAGTTTAGGACCTCTAAAGTTTTTGTTTTTGTTCCAACTCTTGGTTTAAATTGGAAAAAATAAAAATAAAAAAACAATGACTTAATTGGTGGCTGCCCAATTGACTACGTTATGCGCACAAAATTGGTACGATCATTTGGGCTCCATTGAATGTTGTGTCGCTTAATGTTAAGACTATATTACAAATAATTAAGAGAAATTTTATTTGTAGTTTTGAGTACGAGATTGCGTATGTAGTTTTATTGATAAATAAGAATAAAATGAGAAAAGTTATCTTTTAAAAAAAGATATTATTATAATTTTAATTTTTTTTAAACATAACTATATGAATTTGGATGAGCAATACCTAAATGGGGACGGTATGTAGACTAATTCAATAATTAAATATACATTATTTCTTCATATTAAACTTTTGTAATAAATAATGATTTTACATAATATCAAAATAAAAATCTTAAATTGAAATTCTAACTCTAGACTATACTTCATTTAATTAAATATAGAATTGCCCCACAGTCAACATATGACAAACCCTCACTTCCTTCACACCTGGCTCATTTGGGCATCCTTGAGCAATCCACATACACAGAAATGCGTGGATGTTTATAGGCCACTATCATTCTCTCCCAAGTGATTATGCTCAAGCTACCTAACTAGACTAAAAACCATCCAAAAGGTGAAAAAATACAGAAATTCTTGGTGGTTCAAACTCGTCAGAAAAAGTGCAGGCTGCAGCAGCAGTATTCGTACTCTCTGAATGGGAAACAGACATTACATCACATGGTGGGTGGGGGAAGGGAAAAGAACTTTCTCAATATATAGAGTGAGGAGAACGTGCAGTATTGAAGGCTGAAAAGGAGCTTCTAAGGTCACTGATTCATCACACGCTCTGTTTCCCAAAGTTACAATATTTACTGATTCTGACACCGTTACACCTTCTCTTCCCATCTCTTTTTTAACATAAAGGTGAGTTCCTGAAGAATTTTATTTTGCCTAAATTCTGGTAAAAGATGGGGACTTGCAGATTCACTTCAAACTCTACTCCTTTTCTTTTTCTTTCTCTTTTCTATGCCAATATGTCCTGAATTCGAATCCGAACATAGATTCACAGTCTTTAGTCTTTTAGAGTATAATATGCATCGAAACTTTGCGTTGGTGACAAAAAGAGAATCAAGCACTTTTGTTTTTTTTGGTTTTTTATAGATATCTTCATCTTGTATGCTTTGCTGCGTGTATTATAAATGATGGAAATGATTTTCAATTACAATCAACTATCATCCACCTTTGAATTTATCCCTTTTTTAAAATGGGTAGATGCTGTCACATCAACTTAATAAAATAAAAATGAGATAAAAGTATAGTATGTAATATAAGTAGAATAATTTTACGTACAATTTTAAAGTGTAAAAACGTCGCGTAATCGCATTGAAAAAGAATGTAATCTAATATTAAATTATTTTTTTTATGTAGGTCCCATATTTTAATTATTTTTTTCAAAACAATTATGTGGCGATTGCACAATTCACGGTTGTAAATATATTTTCTCATATAAGTTACAGAAAAATTCTTCTCTTTACCATTCACAATCTCACACTCTATGTTTTATGAAAAATACTCCTATACCCTATGAAAAATACTCTATATCCTATAAAAAAATTATAGGTATGGAATATAGAAGTGAATAATGACTGGTATATAACATTGTTCTAAGTTATATATGATCGAGACAAACAACACAAGAATACGAAAATTGTAGACCATAACATTGATGCGAAAGGCAGAGACCACAATCCAATGCATGCATTGGAGCAGTCTGATTGTTGGTTGTTGTAGGGAACGACAATAATCGGCTCGTAGCAAGCAATCTCCCATGGAGTTGGCAGAGAAGAGATGGAACAAAGGTAGACTTGACCATGGTAGTATAATGGGTGATGATGAGCTGAAATGGATTGCTTCAAAGGGTTCAAATGACGATAAGTGCCTGATTGGAAACATAACCCTTTTTAGATATTTTCGTACTATTTTATTAAGATATAAAATAAATAATAAAATTTATCTATTCTCATCGGTTTAAATTTTAGAAATAAATAATAATTTCACATGGTATTGAACATCGAACTCTGATTCTACACTTTATCTTATTTAATTAAATATTTCACGTTTTGTGCTACCCATTGAGACAGAGTCTAGCTTACATATGAGAGAGTGTTAAAATTTAAAATAAATAATAAAATCTATCTATTCTCATCCGATTAAACTTTTAAGATAAGTGATAATTTTATATATTTTATTATTATTCACGTATATTTTGAGATGCAAACCAAAATCTCGTAAAAGGAAAGATCCCATTAGGGCGGTATCGAATGGGTAGCACATAACTCTCATGTGTAGATGTTATGGCTTGCGGGCCACATAAGTTGGCCGAAGATCTTCTATGGTGCCAAGGAAGGGTGGGTCGATTGATTGGCTCAACAAAAAGAATCCATCGTCATGATTGTAAACGAGAAATGATGACAAATGGAGGGTTAAAAAGAGAGAAAATGGGTAAAAAAACAAAGAAAGATTTAGCTTTTCATTGATTGTTCATGTGATCATCCATCGCAATAAGAATTCGTTTGTTTTGGTACGAGAGGAGAGGAGTTGAGATTAAAATTAAAAATAAAATAAAATATTATTAGAATATATTTTTTTAAAATTATTTTTATTTTGAGATTTGAAAAAGTTAAATTATTTATTTTATTTTATGTAAAAATTTAAAAAAATTATAATGATTAGATGAGATGAGATGAGTTGTTAGAGTTCAATGAGTCTTTTTTATTTTAATCAGTTCAAACCTCTAATATTTACAAATTATATACATTTTTAAGGTTTGGGTTTTGTCTACTATTTATGACTAGTCTATTGTTAAATCCGTAAAGCCACATTTTACAAATAGCATTGACTGAGAATCTTTGATTCTGGTCAAAGTAAGAATCAATTTCATCAAATGACAATGCCATGTAAGACTCGTATGATCAATAAATTTATAATAATTATATTTAAAAATCTTTACACTATATATTATCCACGTGACATAATTTGATTTAAAAAGATAAATTTTAAAATTTAAATTTTATAAATTAAATTATGGTACGAAGATATATGTGGTGTAAAAGTCTTCAAATAATATTATTTAATTTCTAAAATAAATTATTATGATATGAAACAACCAAAACAGAGATTATATATCCATCATTACGTCAATAATAAAGATGTATGCCCTCCTAATTGTGAAATTAAGGGTTTAGAAATTTAAAAAAAGAAAAAAAATTATAAATTGCAAGATTTGATTTGGCAAAGAGGTGGAAAAAGCGAAATAAAACAATGGATAATACTAACTAAAAATAGTCAAATTAAGAACATGAACATCTTAATCATTCTTAACGATATGAACTTTTGCAATCTTTTCTCTTTTGGACGTTTGTTGTTCTGATACTCACTGTCCTTTTCACCAACTTTCAATTTTTAATGTTGTGTGTTACTTTGTGAGAAATTATATTCATCAGTCAGTATTAACTCCCATACTTCATATTTATAGATGTTTTTTTAATATAGTGTGAGTTTGTTTTTCATAGATAGTGGGGATAGTGTATAGTAGCTGATGAGAATAATTTTTCTTTATTTGCATACGCCATTATCATAAATAGACAAATTAAGAATGTTTTAATTATATGTCTTACTCTTAATTGTGAGTCAACCAATTTGTTTACTCGTTGCATCAATATAAATCATTTTTGAAGGTTCCATGGTTAATTATTATTTTATTTTTATTAAAATAAATAAATAAAGTATTTGAAAAATTATAAGAAATCTTATTTTATAATACCTTCAATATGTTAGTGATATTTTTTAAGATCTCTGATCTTCTAAAGTTTTATTCAAATTTAAAAGTTAAGAGTAAAATAGTGATAAATACTGAATACATAAAACTGATCATCATTAAATATTTAAAATTACCCGAATGTGTCTTTATTTAAAATCTTTTTAAGTTAAAAAAGAAAAAGAAAAACAAAGTGACCTTACAGAACCCAATGAAAAATTATCAAATAAAAGGAGGGGAAAGTGGAAAAAAAAAAAACGGGGGGATGGGGGGGGGGGGGACGTTTAGCTAGGGTTTCATGTTCTTGTGGAAAACAATTTAAAAAAACACTTAAAAAAATAAAATGGAAACACTTAAAAAAATAAAATGGTACAGAATGATAATATTATATACTGTATGTAGCAGTTCTCTATACAAAATAACAAAAACACATGAATATGTATTATGTGCTGCTCGTGCTTATGCAGATCTGAACTCTGCCTCTTCAGGAGAGATTGCAGATACAGAAACCGAGAGGGAGAGAGAGAGAGAGAGAGAGAGAGAGAGAGAGAGGGCCAGAGGCAGTCTGTGAGAGTAAAGAGTGAGTAGTGAGAGAGTGCTGTTAGTAGTACTGCCTTTTAGCAAGCCCGCTTGTTATATTTCAAACCTACTGATTCCCAACCGAGAGAGAAAAGGGGTACCTCAAGAAGTAAAAACCCAAGAAGCAATGGATCCTTTTGAAGCTACAAACGTAGTATTCTCAAAGATAAAATTTTTGGAGCCAGAGAATGCCTCAAAGATCATGGGGTACCTTCTGATACAGGACCTTGGAGAGAACGACTTGATACGCTTGGCCCTTGGGTCTGAGACGTATCTGCAGGCACTCATCTTCAAAGCCAAAACCCAGCTGGGTCTTCCCTCGAATGTTATTTCTACACCCTCTACACCTTCCTCCCCTTCGCCTCTCAATCCCATAGCCAGACCGACCAACTTCAACCCTTTTTCACACTCCTCACCTAGACTCCCCAATGGCTTTGACTTTCATAAAAACCCATCTACTGCCTCCACAAATTCTTGGCTACTTTCTGGGTTCCCAAACAAGCCCATTAGCCCAAAGTCAAGTCCTTTGCTAACCTACGATAATATCCGCGCCGGGTCGCTTGCATCACGTTCATTCCCATATAGCAAGAATGGCTTTGAGAACGGTAGTGGCACTAACATTGACGAGCACCACCTCAACGAGTACCTCTCCTTCCTCAACGACTCTTCATCTTCATCCAGGACCGAAGATTTGCTCGATCCAGGATTCGAATTTGGTCATGAAGTACACAATTGGGCACGTTCTGCCAATCATAGAGAAACCCATCTTCACAGACGGAGCTATTCGGCGAGCGAAGCGTGTTTCGCGTCAGAAGAACCTGGCTTGGAATCTGGGTACAAGCCCTGCCTTTACTTTGCCAGAGGGTTTTGCAAAAATGGCAGCAATTGCAAGTTTGTGCACGGCGGGTTTGTTGATGCGGTTGATAGTCCTTCTGGTCCCATTGTGGGTTCCCCGAGTAAGTTCGAGGAGTTGGAACTGCAGGAGGAGATGATGAGATTGAAGGCTGCGCAGCAGCAAAGATTGGCTGCGGAGCAGTTCATGGCTGGAGTATCACCGTCACAGTCAGCGTACAACAAGTACATGAATTTTCTCTTGCAGCAGCAGACCGAACCCCAGAGGTATACTGGAGATGACCCATTTTTCCCTTTAACCTTCTCTCATGTTTATCACATGTATAGGTTACTGATTTCGAGTTTTTTCTGGTTTTGATGACACATTACAGATTGCCCATTTTGATTTTAACTTTGTCTGTGTGTTTGACTAAAAGGGTTATTGTTCTTTAGTTTATTTTGACTTTGGGTTCGTTCATGATGTTTTCTTTGGGCTGCATTGCTGATGCATTGTAGAGCGGTGGCAGCTCCGACAGCATTTATGATGGGGGAAGATTTTTTCAAGTTTGGCCGCTGCCGGCCAGAGAGGAATGACTTTTTGGCAATGGCATCTACAGAAAAGTTGAATTCGGCTTCGAGGCAGATCTACTTGACCTTTCCAGCGGACAGCACTTTTAAAGACGAAGATGTTTCCGAGTACTTCAGGTAATATACCAACCTTTCGTTTTTCGATTATTCCATTATCTTAAGGACTAAATCGCCTCTACTTCAGAATCACCCATTAGGTTGCCATATACGGTATTTGTTGATATGCATTGTGTAACAATGTTTTCTGCACCAAATTATGAATATGTTAGCAGCCTTTGTGGTAGCAATATGTGGTCAGTGAAGATGGAGAAATCCATCTTTTGGAGAGGAAAATTTGAAAGGTATTTCAAAATTTCCCCGTGATTTAGATTACAGAATGCAGCTATGATTGCTGGTTCTGTCCTAGATCATGGAAGACATAGTTTGTTGGTTGAGATGCTGGAGTGTTTAAATGTTTTTCTCTTAGTGGTGGGCTTGTGTTTGAGTAGAAGTACTTCTTTAGATGACCGTACATGTTGGACAGCCCTTTTTCACTTGAAGGTGTCCTCTGTGTTTATTCTATTCTCAGAGAATGATAGGAATGCAAATTATTTACTATCTTTACTTAAAAAAAAAATATTCTGAAGTATTTTTTCCAGCCTCCTTATGAATGGGATCCATTCTTGAGTAGCAGAAAACATGATCTTGAGTGGCTAATGAAACAAGTTTTGTATATCATGTTATTAAGTTATATTCATCAGTGTGTGCATTTGTTAGTGTTTAAAAGTCAAACTCAGGAATATAATTAAAATTTATTATCTCTCTGAAGCAATTTCGGACCAGTCCAAGATGTGAGGATTCCATACCAGCAGAAGCGAATGTTTGGGTTTGTTACATTTATCTACTCAGAAACTGTGAAACTCATTTTGGCCAAAGGGAATCCTCATTTTATATGTGATTCACGTGTGCTTGTCAAGCCCTACAAGGAGAAGGGAAAATTTCCAGACAAGTATGGAAATCTTTACTCTTGTCACTTGTGCCATCTAGATTTTGTCTTGTCCACTTGCTGTTTTTATACTTTTGTTTTTGATTGATTGCAGAAGGCAACAACAGCAACTGGAGAGGGGAGAGTTTTCACCTTGTTCAAGTCCCTCTGGGCTCGAATCTAGAGAATCCTATGATCTGCCCCAGGGTAAGCTTACAAGCATGCATGCTTCTTCCTGCGTCTTTCCTTTGAATTTTCCCTTTCATTCTTGGTGAGAATGCTAGAAAGGCAATAAAAAACTTTTAAGCTGATTCTTTTCAGTTCGTTATGCATTCTAAACTTTTTTGTGTTTAAATCATTTACCTCACTGAATCTCAAATCTCCTTACAGCACCTAGAATGTTTTATAATACGCAAGAAATGATATTGAGGAGAAAATTAGAGGAGCAGACTGAACTACAGCAAGCAATTGAACTTCAAGGAAGAAGACTGATAAATTTGCAGCTTCCGGACTTGGATGATCGTATACACCACCACCAGCGCAGTCTGTCTGTTGGTTCTCCTGTTCTCTCAACTGCTCAGCTTCATGCTAATGTCAATCAAAGTGTCATCCTCCCATCTGTTGGAACCAAACAAGATGTTGCACAAGGTCAGCCATATGATGGTATCCATCGGATGTGGCTTTGGTTTTATATCTCTGGAAGATGTAGGCTGGTAGTGATTAATATGTATTCTGTTGGTGCAGGTCACAGGGACAATTCTGCTGCAGCTGCTGAGCATCTGCTTTTGCAGAAAGTGAATCCATCTTGTATTCACAATAATCACAGTGCCAACAGCAAGGAGGACATCGTCCATGCTGAAGAGTTTGATCTCCAGAAAAGGTATGGAGCTTGATAATCATATAAAAATGAAGGCTAGCCATGATAGCAAGCATCACTCTCTACTTTATTTGAGTTGTATGCTCTGCCCTCACTCCTCTGTGTTCGTGTGTCTATCTGTAATTTCTAATTCTTCTCAATTGCTGATTATGTTCTCTTGCTCATTTCCCCTCTATGTTGACCATGAGGGCAGTGTAGAGCAGGTACTTCCCGATAGCCTTTTGCCTTCTCCTACCAAATCAGTAGGGGATAATCTGTGTGTCATTTCCGCTGCTGTGTTGGAGGTTAATGAGAGCTCCGCATTCTCCACTACTCAGTATTCTTCTGGAAAAGATTTATTACTCAGCAATTCAACTAATGACAAAACTTCCAAATAATATCGAAATGCCAAGGTGCATCCCTCAAGAAACTCTCTTGCTATACTGATAAGAGAATAGATGGTGGATTCAACTTTATATATATATATTTTTTAATTCCTTGAGTTTTCTATTGGCATGAAACTTTTGCAATGCAGCCTTTGTAATAAACGTGGGCATGGCAGAGCGGACTGACTTTCGGGTAACAGATATTCTTTTGTTTCTTGAATTATGCTAAAAATTAAAACTTCAATTTGCAGATATCTGGTCAAGGCTTGTTGGTGATTAGAGTACTCATGTTTATCTTGGCAGAAATCATAGCGAAGCTTGTAAAAGGGCGAGAAATCCTTAAAACAGTATAGGAGATTATACCTACATCAAAGAGTAGATCCATAGAGAAGATATGAACGAATACATCACCATCATCGGCAATACATACTACTACTAACAGCAAATACATATTCCATACATCAGGACAGATGATTCTGAGTAGAGAAGGATGTTTCTCTTCTACCGACGTAACGTCGCTGTATGTGTTTCTGGACCACACTGACTGGAGCAGTACAAAGGATTGTAACTTCTATCACACTGTCAGCTACACATTTTCTTTCTTTTTACCATATTTATGTTGGGAGATGTTCAGTAGAATTGGACTTTATGCCAGAGAATTAGACAAATATGTAAGGGCTGCTTTGTTAGCAAACAAAGGAAGTTTAGAGGAAAATGACTTCCCATCCACGCTTATATTTTTAATTTTCCCTTTCTGAGCAGTAGATAATCAAACTAGTAGAACACGACAAATAAGAGTAAAAATTCCCTTCATTGTTATCACCACTCGAGTGCAGGGTCATTTTATAATGTTAGTTTGGTTTGGTCTTGTTCACTCTAGGGAACTCTTGTCTTCTCTCTAATTATTTGAGGCCCACATGTTGGGGAAAGGTCGCTCTTGGCACATGGGTGCTGACACTCACTATACGGGTTGGGGTATAAGGGTATTACTCTCCTTTCCCTTTCAGCTTATTGAAATGTTTTTATTTGGATCTAAGTTTTGTGGAAGCCAGATCCCTTGTGTGCTGACAGATTTAGCTTTTGCTCCTGCATGGAGCCCAATTGCTGCTTTCCTAAACAGGAATTGTCTAAAACTGATCCTCCACAACGTGATGTCTTAATGCTTATAAAGATTGAAGAAATATAACTTGGATAGGATATGATTGCAACAATCCTGACAATCAGGCTAAAGATTGATGGAGTCGGTCCTATGCAAGTTGCTTTTGTTGCTTACAGAAATGCCCTCGCTCATAAAGGTTTCCATGCAATGTGGGGTGTGTGGAAGGAAGGGAAAGTCTGGAGATGTAAAAGTGGAATGATTTTTCTTACTCCAAAGTGCTAAAGCTTATCGGTTTTGCTAATCAGTTTATGAGACATCCTTAATTATTTCCTTTAACCTGAAAGGGGATTAAGATAAGGTGATCCATTGCAACTGCAACTGTCTGAAATTCTTAGTTTTTCATTCCCAGTTATGAGACATCCTTAATTATGAGACATCCTTAGTTTTTCATTCCCAGTTTCTAAGTTCAATTGCAACTGTCTGAAATTCACCCATCAATACAAGTTTCTGTTTTGAGTGGGCCTTTTCATTGAAAATTGGCTAGAAGTTTCAGCAATATGAAAAACTATTAACTATTTTTGGAGTATGAATGACGTGATAGTTTAAGTTAGTATAATTTACTCTTCGGCTACTCTCTAATTAAAGGAAAAAGTTTTGGCCCGGGTTTTAGAATTCATTAGAAACTTGATTTCATAAGGAAGAAAAAATAACAGAGAAAAATGATATTAGAACCATTTTTACTTGATGAAAAAAAGGGATGATTATGCAATATATTTTTAAAGTAAACTGAACGATTTGTTTGAGTCTAATTTTCTCTATTTTCATGGAATGATTCAACCCATTTCCTGTGAATGCGACCAACACCCACATGCTCTTATAATTTCAGTGAATCATGAAAACTGAAATGGGAAAAGTGGCATCTGAAACAATTTTCAGATGATGTCCCAATTCCAGTACGTAAGTGGGTTCAGTCTAAAATGATCAAAGGGCTATGGTAAATCCCCATAGAAAGAAAAGGAAAAAGTTGGGTAATTCATGGTATGGTCCGTGGCAATTCATGTGTAATGATGCCACATAATGTTTTATGTTTCCAGACTTTTCTCCACTTGATAAGAAAGAAACAGCTAACTTCAGAAACTCTCCCTCTTTCTGTATAAAAGAAAGAATACTTATTACTTAATCATATATATATATATATTTTTTGATAAGTAAGAAATTACTTAATCATATATGCTTTTGATTATTCTATTATATATGCTTTGAATCTCATTGGATGCAAACAATCTCTAGGGGCTATCGGATTGAGGATTTTCTCCTTGAATTACCTGAGGTGTATTTGCGGAAAACTCGTTGCCGAGTGCCTGTGCACTCTCGGGATTAGTCAGGACGTTATTCCCGGAACCCGATGCCAATAAAAAAAAAAATTATTCTATTATATATCACAATAACTGAGGGTACAGCAGATGAGCATCTTCCCTCTCTGCACATAATGTTTGAACATTGAGCTGCAGAAATTCTCTGTTGGCATTGACATTCTGATGTGCATGCATTGCATGTACCTGGCTGCTAGTAATCTAAAACCAACATGAAATACGGTATCTCCTAGCTGTCCCTTTTACTGATTTAGAAAGCCCATAAGAATATTAAGTTGGAAGGGTTTTCCTAGAGTAATGCCTGCCCCAAACATTAAATGGTTCGCATGTTTTGGCGGAGTTATTTTGTTGGGTGCATTCTTAAGTTGAAAGTTACTCATTGACATTTGCACAGGTTTGTGTTTTGCAGAGAAATTCTGTAAGACGATCCTGTCTTTCATTAGCTAGGATTGGAAGTCATTCCATGAGATCATAAAGTTAAGTTTTAACATCCGATTCTTGATTCTTGACACTCTTGAAGCATCTCAACAATTGCAGGTCCCTGGTATCCTATTCACAACAATCTGTCCACATTCCTTGTCCTTCCGCCTCTGATATTACCTGAGCATGTGACGCTGCGGGTGCAAGTTCCTTTCAATAGCAGAAGCCATGCATGGGCATCATTCGATGGTAAGGATAGGAAACAGTTAACTGCAGGAGATGCTCTTGTGTGCAGCATGGCGCCTTGGCCTGTGCCCACAGCGTGTCTGGTTGATTCCACAAGTGACTTCTTACGCAGCATCCACGAGGACCTCCACTGGAATCTAAGAAAGACCCAGTCTTTCGATGGTCCTCGAGATTCATAATTTCCTTTCTCACCATTAGTTTATTACAGATGAAAGAAAGAAATTGTAGATTGTATTTACTTATTTACTTAATTTTTTTGCTCCTTTTCTTATTGTTCTGTCCCCCATATGAAGAGTGCATTTATGCATAATATGGAATTAGAACAGCTGAATGTCAGCAGATGATGATGAAAAGTAGAAGATAGACAGTCTTTGTTAATTGTCAAAGACAGACAAATTTGTAGGGCTTCACCTGTTTACTATATGAATATCTCTGGCCTATTGGCCTATTATTTCTCTGCCTTCTCACTTCCTTTGCATGATTTTTATACAATAATTCTTTACTTAGTAATTTGTAAATTGTATGAATTAAATTGGTAATTTTTATACAACCCACAATCAGATTAAACAGAATAAAAATCAGAACAATTTTTTTTCCTCAGATGCGTGAGTAGTTAAATATATGGTGATCAACTCCCATTCAATGGCTGTTCATACTTGATGAGGCAGAAATTTATCAACTTGAGCAACCTTTCCAGGACCTAAATGATAAATAGGATAAAATTAGGGGAATTAATGAGATAATTGAGGAAATTAAAGACAATACTCAGTTACAAGTTTGGATAGAAAACGACATCAATTAATGCTTTTTATACCAATCTCATGCAACGCAAAGTGCCCAACATCTTGGCCTGTTTTGTGTGAAGTAAAAAGCATAAATCATGTGACATTTGCAGGTTTTTGGAAAGTGAACCTTTTGTTTTGTTTTTCTCCAATTGAAATAAACTTTTCCAAGCAGGTTTTGGATGCATGATTTTGTAAGTTTCACAAATATTTTGTGTCAATTGCAAGGACTTGTTCATGAATTCTCCTTAAGATCCTGCATCCTCCTCTGCATAACTCCATTTAAAAAAGCCGAATGCATGCATGCTTGCCCCAAGCGCTTGATACTACACTTTCTCACGAAATCCATAACATAACCTGAGAATACTCGGCTTATATATATGAAAACATACTCCCTAGGAGCATTTTGTGGAGACCAATCGAGACATTTAGGCCATGGATGAGAAACGTTAGGCCACCATTGTATTTTTCTAATAAGATTGTTCCAGTTCTCTTAAAAGTTCAAAATGAACGTTGAGGGTAGAACCAGAAGAGAGAAGAAAGATATCCAAGATTAGTATTTCTTATTCTAATCATAATGCTACTGTCCTTGAACAGGCAGAGAGGTAGAAAATTACAGGTTCTAATAAGATACAAATTGTAATCATAAGAAGAATTCCATATGCAACAAATGGTAGTGGCTTAGCAAGTGGATGTTTATATCTAAAGATTTCCACACAAAAAAACATAAAAACTATGAATTGTATGTTTAGAATATTTTGTCGCCCAATATTAGTCGAAAATCCTCATTTTCTGTGCAACAGCCAGCTGCAAGATCATTGATGGCAGAAAATGTTCTTGGAGAGCATGCACAAATAAAAGAGTTCAAAGCAATATTGGTCGCATCATCCATCATGTAGCTATGATCAACTTCATATACATGTGCTCCAAGATGTAAACGAAAGCATCCCTGTAAGTTTAGACATATGAGATAGTCTTGAGAAAAGTCGTGTGTTGCAGAAGCAGAAATCAAGACTAAAAAAGCACCCAAGTTCAGCAAAAATCAAATTACCATCACTTTCCACGCTAAGAAACATGCAGGCCCTGTTGAAATTGATGTGGTGAAATTACACAGCCTTAACAGGCAGCGGCGATGTAAAACTCGTTGCAATTAAAGGCATTTTGCGGCGATTTTATTTCCAACAGACACAAAATCGCCACGAAGGCCTTAATTTTTTTTAGTGAATATGGGATGGGAGTAGCAGCGCTAGCTGGTTCTTAAACATTAGTACCACACGTGTTCGACTTTGGAAATTATGTTGTTTTTCACATTAATCATCTTCCCAACTAACAGGGTGAGAAGAGCCACGGCCTCCACCAAATCTCTCATTGCTATATATAGTTGGCATAATTGTTTTATGCAATTATTTTAAATTTCTATAGTTTAAAGAATAAAGCATATATAAGCAATCCAGGAAAATCATGAAGGCATCCATGATTTTTCTATAGTTGGCATTGATGCAGAGGACATGATCAGCAGAGTCACCAATATAGTAGATTATGATAAGAAAATCATTGTTGAGAAAACTCGTCATGTATCAGATGTTGAGAAATATTTTCATCTAGGGGTTCCTACTAATTCATTCTCATCCCTTATAGATTACAACAGATATCTGCGTCAACTTGTGATAAGTTATTTTCCGCTTGTGAGAAAGTGCATGTTGGATTTGCGGGTTGGTCATGTTCCAAAATCTATAAAAAGGTTGAAGCTTTTAAGATAAGATATCTTGATCTGTCTGGTAATCCTACTATCAAGAAGTTACTAATATTCTACTGCCTCTTGCACCACCCATCAACAAAATTTTCAATTTATCCCATTTCTCACTATCCTCATTCCACACATCATCCAACGCTAGTAACTACTTCTTTCCTAATACGAGAGGCCAATGCCTCCAATGCAGCAACTTCTTGTTTCTCGTTTGTTACAGATTCTAAGATTTTTTCTACAATTTTTTGAAGATCAAAGATATCAGATACACAAACCCACATTTTTAACTGAAAATATGTTTGGATCGTCTGCTTACCATTGCGGGCTCCTATATTTCTACCCTTTGCTCTTCTTCCTCCTGCTTACCATTCTCCTGGATGTGAAGAATCATGCATATGGTGACTATTTCTTATTTGAATAGGGAAGAATAAAACAATAAAGAAAGCGAGGTAATCATAACTAAGTATTTACTTGTAGAAGTTGCAGTGCATTAGATTTTTTAACAAACTCTCAGTCCCTCTCCCCTGTTTCTTCTTTACTCAAAGTTGTTTCTGCAAATAGATTTTTATAAGTTGAAGGTGAAGAAGTGGATATAAAGGAAGATTGCGTGAATCAAGTTCAAGATCCAACAGAGCATATCTAGGCTGAAATTGTGATGGCTAATTTCTGTAACAGCTGCATCTTTTATTTCCATATCTGTACAGTGTAACCGTAGCATAAGTTTTGCCTAAAATGTCTGTATCATTCCTAAAACAGAACTCTAAGAATCTGTGTATATATATTTCTGTTTTCTTATCAATGAAAGTGTGGGAAACAATTCTTTCAAAATCTCTGTAGTGAATATTATCTTATAGTGGATACGGGGATAAAGATAAAATTGGTAGAGAAATACCTGGATGAACGTATTTTACTCAAGGATGAACGTATTCCAGTTGAGGATCAGGATAAGTCCCGCTTTGGGATGTGAGCAATCTTGGGCCAATCCTCACCTCTGTCTTGTTCGCATCTTTGTAATAAGATGGGGCAATCATGAATTTTCAACATTTTCAAAGAGGTTAGCCTACTCATTGCTTCAGGCAGTGATGTTAAACCTGAGCATGTAGAAATTGTGAACCGCTCAAGTGATGCCCAATTGCAGATCCACTCTGGTATAGTCATCAAGCTTGAACAATCTGAGATTTTGAACTCTCGTAGAGTGGTAACATGTTGAAGCCCCAATGGGAGAGACACCAATTTCGGAATACCGTCAAACTCCAAAGAGATGAGGCTTTTAAGCCCTTTCCATTGCATCCCATGGTCATCGTTGCCTAGATCAAGCATAGGACACTTACTAAGCTGCAGTTCGTGAAGTGCAGTGAGATATTGTACACCTTGGGAGAGAGACTTTAATTTAGGGCAGTCAGCTATCATCAAACTCTGGAGAGATATGAGGTTTTGCACTGGAAGTGTTTCTAGATCCTCAATTCCGTATAACCGTATTTCCTTCAATTTGGAGAGAGGAGCAGATGAAAAGGCAATGGGTGTAGAGGAAGCGGAGGAGGAGGCATTCGTTATTGTTTGTTGCACTGCTTTCCACCTGGCATTCCATAGCACTAACTCTTTTTCAAGATGTGGAAACATTGGCAATGAAGTCAACATAGCGCATTCCAATATTGTTAATTTTGAAAGACGAGGGAATAGTAAAGCATTCCCCGTCGTATTGACATCCACATTATAAGAATCACTCCTCCTCCACCAACCCTTCAGATTACGACACCCAATGAATTGAATACTCTCAAGAGATGGAAAGAATGCTGATGAAGAAAAAGAAGATAACTCATTGTTGTCACTACAATCTGATACGTACTCTATTTCATTAAGGCCACATAGATAAATTCTCTTAAGAAAGGGTAGTCGACTCAATGGTGGCAAATATTTCAATTTCCTACAATCCCATAAACTCAAGTGAACAAGATTTGTGAGCCACATCGGAACCCTCACACCCCCATAATTATATATCTCCAGCTTTTTAAGATTTGGGTGAGGTTCAAAGCCTTTCAATGCCATTTCATGATAACGTGCATTAATATCATTTTCTTCACTTTCTCCACTCCAACTTAAAGTCAAAACCTGAAGATGTTCTCTCTCCTTTACATATAATGCGACGTCTTCCTCCCCAAGTCTCAAACCCGAAATCTTTAATTCTCCTCTTAAGCTATTTAGTCTATTTAGCTCGCTTAACCGACAACTATGCTTTGAGGCCGAATTTGAATGGACAACAAACTTAGATAATGTCTGGAGATTTTTCAATTCCCCCAATCCATGTGGCATATAAGTCAAACTCTCACATCCATCATTGTAAAGGTGCCTGAGGTTGACTAATTTCGTAATTCCTCTAGGCAATTCTTTAAGACTTGAGCAATAAGAGAGTCTTAGTGTATACAAATTTTGCAACCTAGATATGGAATCGGGCAGCTTCTCAATTTTATCATTCCTTGAAAGATCAAGATCTCTTAAATGCTTCAACTTACATATGGAACTCGGTACTAAATCAAGCGGTTTTCCATGTAAATCTAGCACTCGCAAAAACTTCAAACTTGAAAAGATTGCTTCACATGAAGTGCTTGACTCTTGCGAACCCTGTAAATGTTGACCAAGCGAAAGAAGTGTTCGAATCCTACTGGCTTTAGATGAGGAAGTTGGAATTACAAAGGAGAAATCTATATTGTTGACAACTGATACGTGCCGAGTTTTCTGATCACCAATGATTTTTTCCTTAGATTCTAATCTGGTGATCAATGATCCTGCCACTGACATTGCAAGATCATGCATGAGGTCGTGCATTTTACTCGTAATCACGTTTCCCCAATCATCCATTTGAGCTTCTTGAAAGAACGATCTCCAAAGTAAATCCATGAAATACTCATGACCAACATCTTCGAGACATTCATTTTGATTGGATAGCTTGATAAACCCCTGTGCTATCCAGAGATTTATCAATTTTGATTTTACCATCACGTAATCCTTGGGAAATATACTACAATAAGCAAAACATTGTTTCAAATGTGATGGAAGTTGATCATAACTCAGCTTAAGAGTTGGTATGATTTCATTTTCTTTTATTTTTGGCATTTTGTTTTTTCCGAAAGAAACCCACCCTGCTTCAGAATTTTCCAAGCACAGTAACCTTCCAATTGTTTTGATGACAAGAGGGACACCAGAACACTTTTCCACAATCTCCTTTCCAACTTCCACTTTTCTAGAATTCTCTGGCTCTTGTCCGTTCTCAAATGCCACTTGCTTAAATAAAGACCATGACTTCTGGCTGTCTAAACCCTGTAAGGAATATGGTTCAATTGTTTGGGTAATTTGTGCAACTTTTTCACTCCGTGTAGTTATTAATATTCTACTGCCACTTGCACCAACCTCCAACAGTACTTTCAAATCATCCCATTTTTTAACATCCTCATTCCAAACATCATCCAACACAAGTAAGTATTTCTTTCCATCAATTTCTTTTCGAAGATTATGCACCAATGTATCCATTTCACTACTGTCTGGTTTCTTTTTTGTTGCCGATTCTAGGATCTTTTCAACAACTTTTTGAACATCAAAACTCTCAGAGACACATGCCCACATTTTTAGTTGAAAATGTTTATCTATTTCCTCATCATTAAAGATGAATTGAGCTAGTGTGGTCTTTCCTAATCCTCCGATGCCAGTAATCGGAAGGATTCCGACATTCTCTTTAATGTCGGAATCAGAAAGAAGTCTTTTTAAGATCTCCTTCTTGTCATCTTCTCTACCAGTAACTTTTGCCGCAGGTACATAGGAATGAGTATCATCCCTCTTCCTAGCCCTGACTCCTATCTCCACAGGGCGTTCCTCCAAGTGGAATTTCCTATCATTTGCGATGGCATCTAACTTCTGTCTAATCGCCTTAATCTTATGGCCCATTTTCAGATCATAGACAAGTGGGTTTGATTTGGAGAAGAAGATTCGTACCTTTTTTGCCATCTTATCCCGAGTCATCATCTCTCGCAACAGATATTCAGTGGAGAAACCATCCAGCAAGTCGTCTACATCATAAACGACATCCTTAAGCTTTTCAAGCCATTCAATAACTTCATGGTTGTTCACTGCCCGTTTCTCCTCAGCATGAAGAAGCACGGATTTAATTGTCGAAACGGTGTTCTTGAGATTTTGAAGCTCATCTGTGACACCCCAGAGCAGGCCAATCTCTTTGAGAGCCTGGGATCCCAAGCTCTCAACGATTCGTGCAGCAATGTCGAAGAGAATGCCTTCTGCCATTTGTTGATGGTTGGTGAAGGAATGGTAAGAACCGCTCTGGAGGAATCACTGAAGGGATAGAAGGAAGAGATGTTTGCTTTGAATGCGTACAGAGGACAAGGCGGGACCAACATTTTATAAGGCCTTGCATGGGAAGGACCTGCAAGGAAAGTTCCTATTGGAGAGTACTGATGCGTTTAAGAAATTAGTGATGGACCTACGTTAATACTGTTGAAGGACGCGTTCAAGAAATTAGTTTAATACAAAGTATGATAGAGATGGTGTTGGCTGAGACCAATTCAACCAGCAATTTCTTTGAAGTGTCCTCTTGATGCTCTGCATGTTGTAAGCTTTCTTGACGCGTTAAAGAAATTATTGATGGACCTACACTACTGCCAACACCCTCTCTATCATTTTGCATAACATTTTCTTAAGAAGAATGATGATAAAAACCCTTAGCAAGAAAATTAAGTAGAGAGAGAGAGTGATCAATGTTAATCAACTCTGAAAAGGAAGTGCATGTTTTAGTAATCCATATACGTTATTTTCCTGGCTATTTTATTTAGATCATGTAGATATTTTATATATTGAGATCATCTCACTACTAAAGGGATAGAAGGAAGATATGTTTGCTTTGAGTTTGAATACAGAGGACAAGCCGGGACCGACATTGAATAAAGCCTTGCATGTGACTTCCCATCCACGCTTATATTTTAAATTTTCCCTTTCTGAGCAGTAGATAATCAAACTAGTATGTTGGGAGATGTTGTTCAGTAGAATTGGACTTTATGCCAGAGGATTAGACAAATATGTACAGGCTACTTTGTTAGCAAACAAAGGAAGTTTAGAGGAAAACGACTTCCCATCCACGCTTATATTTTTAATTTGCAGGTTCATTTTATAATGTTAGTTTGGTTTGGTCTTGTTCACTCTAGGGAACTCTTGTCTTCTCTCTTATTTTAGGCCCACATGTTGGGGAAAGGTCGCTCTTGGCACATGGGTGCTGACACTATACAGGTTGGGGTATAAGGGCATTACTCTCCTTTCCCTTTCAGCTTATTGAAATGTTTTTATTTGGATCTAAGTTTTGTGGAAGCCAGATCCCTTGTGTGCTGACAGATTTAGCTTGTGCTCTTGCATGGTGCCCAATTGCTGCTTTCCTAAACAGGAATTGTCTAAAACTGACCCTCCACAACGTGATGTGTTAATGCTTATAAAGATTGAAGAAATATAACTTGGATATGATATGATTGCAACAATCCTGACAATCAGCCTAAAGATTGATGGAGTCTCTCCTATGCAAGTTGCTTTTGTTGCTTACAGAAATGCCCTCGCTCATAAAGGTTTCCATGCAATGTGGGGTGGGTGGAAGGAAGGGAAAGTCTGGAGATGTAAAAGTGGAATGACTTTGGTTAGCAGCCTTCTTTATTGCAAAGCCATAGGCTTTCTTTGGTCTATCCAAACGTACTCTATTTTTCTGGTTTCAAAAACTGGTGGCTCAGTTCCTTCCTTTGGGTGGTTTTACAATTGAAAGGTATCGAGTACAAGTGACAGTGTGATTATGTGAATCTAACTTCCAAATTGTTTCTTATTCCTATAGTACTTCATCTCCATTAGTATTATCATCTGATTAAAATCCGAACATCCGGTTTAATCTCGAAATAATCTCGATGAATCAAAATCATAGAATCAAACAGTTGGCGGCAAGTCTCTATTAACAACTCAGATCAGCGATATTGATCTGGGTTTCATGGACGCTTGGTTTCTTTTTTCTCTAGTACTTCTAGTCAAAGTCAAAAAAGGGTTTCCTTCCTTCTTGCCACTGGCTTTCAAGGTGTAAACATCTTGAAACGGATGAAAATATGTTTCTTTAAACCGTTTTATTAACATGTGGCTACTTTTAAATGATTTCTTACACTACATTAACAGGTTGGGGTGCTTGATGACTTCATAGATGGGTAAATGCATCCGATTAGTGTTAGATTTATACACACAATTAAAAAGAACTATTTTTTTTTTAAAAAAAAATTTCTTAATAGTTAAATAAGTGAATCTTATTAAATTGCAATTCAAGTAATCGATCGGTTGGAAGCATCGTTTTGTAACTGCCCAATAAAAAATTCTATTCATCATCCCACACACTATACATTTTTTATTTTTTTACTTTTTTTCTCTTACCAAATGTGTTATATATGGATGATGAGTAGAAGAATTCAATAAGTTTAAGAAGAATAAAACCAAAAAAAGTTACCCCATGTACTTAAGATTGCCAAGGTTTTCATAGCTGTGACTAACTTTTTCTTCTGCAATATTAGGATTGCTTTATTAGTTTTCAAACTACTCTTGTTTGCAGTGGCTTTTGGTAACAAGTACCAATTTAATGGTATTTATATGATCAAAACCTTTGATTTCTACTAAAGTGTTGACTCTTATGTGTTGCTTGAGTGTCTGCCTCTGAAATGGGAAAAGTGGCATCTGAAACAATTTTCAGATGATGTCCCACTTCCAGTAAGTGGGTTCAGTCTAAAATGACCAAAGGGCTATGGTAAATCCCCATAGAAAGAAAAGGAAAAAGTTGGGTCTCTGGTAATTCATGGTATGGTCCGTAGCAATCCAAAGCTATATTTCATTACATATTTGTACCCCCAAGATTAACTAATGGCAATTACATTATTACACCCAACTTCCAGCCAGCTTTCCTCTGTCTTCTTGCCATTTGTATAGAAGGCAAGCATCCCAAGACTAATGTGAATACATTTGTTTTGGCTTCAATGGGATTACATTTATGAAAAATGATAAACTTATAATTTGTTTACAACTATTTAATCACTCTACTTAAAATTAAGAGTATTTATATAAAGTTGAAATTATTTTTTAATGAAGTGTCACAATTACATCGGTTGACTTAAAATGAGTTGTAATATAATTGTTTATATTTTGCTATATATTTTAACCATTTTATACAATATAGGCGATGATAATATTCTATTCAATTCTACATCCAATACTGTTTCATCTTGGATATTCTAGAAGAATAAGTATATTCAATTTGTGGAATATTTAATTAATAAGATGAAGTTTTGAGCCTTAAGACCCAATTTTGATACCATGTCAATTCGGGTCCTCAAATAGAACAGCTACAACAACAAATCAAACTCTGCAAACCTAACATGTATCTCAATCATATTCAACCATTCTTGTCTTTTGGTTTTTTAATTCAAAATGTCCTCGTTGAAAGTATTATAATATTTAAACTGACTATCTTTTTCTCAACTAACTTTATATAAACTGACTATCTTCAATAGTTTTACTATGAGAGTAATTTTGTGGTTGATCGTCTAGTTAAAGTAGATGCTAATGGTGTTTCTATCACGTATTTTTTGACTTATCGACTTTGTAAAAGGACTTTGGGCAAATACTAGGGAGTCAATTTTTGTTCGTGGATTGTGTTTGTGTTGTGTCAAGTTATGAATATTAGAATATATAGGTCAACCGAAACCGATCCGTTTAATTAAATGGGTCAGGCCATAAAATATGATCTCAACCCATTTAATTAACAAATGACACGACAGGACCCATTTTACCCGTTTAGTAATTAACTTTTATTAGGTTAATTCGGACACGACCCATTTAACCATATATTTATTCTTTAACCCAATTACATAATATTACGACCTCGACAATATGTTTCTATCTATGTATCAAAGATGCTTTGAATACAGAGCGCGCAGGACTAGTGGCCGTGTCTAATAGTTTATGAGTTCTTGCATGTGCTGCTGCGTGTTAAAGTTAAAATGTTTAAAATGTTAAAGTTAAAATGAGTTCTTGGTGAAGGAATGGTAAAAAGGGCTCTTGAGGAATCACTAAAGGGATAGAAGGAAGAGATGTTTGCTTTGAATGCGTACAGAGAACAAGGCGGGACCAACATTTTATAAGGCCTTGCATGGGAAAGTTCCTACTGGAGAGTACTGACGCGTTAAAGAAATTAGTGATGGACCTACGTTAATACTGTTGAAGGACGCGTTAAAGAAATTAGTTTAATACAAAGTATGATAGAGAGGGTGTTGATTGAGACCAATTCAACCATGCAGCAATTTCTTTGAAGTGTCGTTGTCTTGATGCTCTGCATGTTGTAAGCTTTCTTGAAAAGGAAGTGCTTGTTTTGGTAATCCATATACGTTATTTTCCAAGGGATAGAAGGAAGATATTTTATTGAAATCATGTAGATATTTTATATATTGAGATCATCACTAAAGGGATAGAAGGAAGATATGTTTGCTTTGAGTTTGAATACAGAGGACAAGTCGGGACCAACATTGAATAATGCCTTGTCATCGTCTACTTTCCAAGGACAATTCCATCCACACGTCTAATACCAGTTATCCAGTGCACTGTCATTATTGATAAAGATTTTTTAATATACGTAATCCCTTACATCACTTCGGTGGAAAAAACCATTTAGCCCGATTTTTTAATTTGGCACCCTTAGGTTCCTTTTATTGTTGCATCTGCGACTAAAATGAAGTTTATTGTTTCATCTGCTATAAATCGATGGATACACTCCTTTAAATTTACATAAAAAACTCAAAACCTTCTCTCTTTGTTTTTGTTTTGATAGTCGTTGTTAAGGCTTGTTTGTAAGGACATGCTGAAGAGAGAGAATGAGTCATTCTCGACTCACAGTGACTATTCGGGCCTCGATCGGTCTGGATTTGGGCGCGCGATGGCAGTCCGAAGTGGCAATACAGTGCCCATACGGACGTCGGTTGCAGCGAATAGGAGATAAGCACAACAAGCATAAATGGAGAATAAGACGTACAGATTTATGTGATTCGGTACTGGGTCTACGTCCACGGGTCTTTTAGGGTGCAGATCCACTATAAATAAGAGAATTTTACAGTCTCTCATGGTAGGATACAATGAAGTCTGGAATGGGTCCAATATACATCCCCCGGTGCATATTATAATTAACTTATGATTGGTAGAGACAAACTATTGCTTTGGCCTTTGTACCGTGAAGACCCAAATATAATTAATTAACAAATAAATATAGTTGCTTCCACTATCTCCATTTTCTGATCTCTCTATATAAAGAAAGGCCTTGGAAGTATCTCCCTGCATGAATTCAAAACCATGCATAGCTATTCTTGTCCAATTGTGAAGAGTGGGCAATGGGGGTCAGGAACTTTTTAGGCAGATTCTCTCATATCAAATCAGACAGATTGAATAGAGTCATTATCATGTGGTTTTCATCCTTCAATCGTTATTTCCCCTAATTCTCAATTATCCAGCATCAGCACATTAAGACATGACATGATAAGATAATAAGAAGTGCCACTTGCACTCTTGCTACAGAAGTGTTCCTTTCTGATAGGATTGAGCCTTCTACAAACCAGCTAACACACAATAATTACCCTTTACTCAAGGCCTAAAATATATCTATCTTCTCGCAAATTTAGTAGCTATTCTCGGAGCTATAACGTGATACTTTTATCCTATCGCAAAATGTGATATTATTAAAATTGCCTATATAACCATTAATTTTTAATGATAAAATCACGTGTCCATATATAGTTGAAACTATACCTTTATCTAATAATAAAAGATTATCATGACTAATAACTTCATTTAAAGTACGAGCCACCAAGCTAGCTAGTTGTCATTCCTTTTTTTATTTGAAATTTTTGAGTTTGCTATATTGATGTAGCCAACTATGCTAGCGAGCTGCCATTAATTAGTAGCCTAGCTAAAGAATTAAAGCAGGAAAATAGAAAGCAATAAGCCGGGTCCTCAACAAACTCATGTATATCACAGCAAAGGGCTTATTATATACATTAGTGTGATGTTTGCATGAATATTATTCCTTGTGATCATGAAAAAGATCAGCTGTATATCATCATGTCCAAGCAAGAAGCTGCAAAGAAGCTACTTTATTTTACCCCAAAATCAGGTTCTTATTTGTTTTGATTTTACGCAATGATCTCTATCTTTTAGCTAGGACTGTTCAAACGGGCCGGGTTTTACCCGGTCCGGACCGAAATCCGGATTGCAAAACCCGAACCTATCCGGTCCGGGTAGGGTTATGTAACCTGGATACCGGGTTTAAAACCCGATACCCGGATTGACACTTGCGTTTTAAATATACCCTTTGTTTCTGAAATTCTTACCCATAGTTTCTGCCGCCCCCCTGCTCCTCTTTCCCTCTCTCTCCCCTAAGCCCCATTCGAGTTTTGAAGAGAAATATTGTTCAAGCTTCGGTCGCCTTCAACAACACGGCTAGGTTGTACGCGACTCCCAGTGCACCCGACTCATTTCTTTCCTTTTTTTTTTTCACCCCTGTTGTCTCTGGGCATTTCTAAACTGGGAGTCGCGCGAGAGGAGAGACCGAAAGAGAGAGAGACGTCTGCTAGAGGAAGAAGAATCAGAGCTGAGATTTCATGTTGCCGTGTGGGATTGACGAGCGTCACAGCACCGGCGATGGAACTAGAGCGGCAGCAGCAAGAGCAGAGGTCGCACGGCTTGGAGGTAAGGCGTTGGGCTTGTTTATTTATTTTTTTCTTGGGCGGTGGGTAGTAGTGCTTGACACAAGGGGAGAGAACGCCGAGAGAGGGAAACCAGAGGGGGAGAGAAGGGCGAGAGGGGGAAAACCAGATGGAGAGGTGGAGGTAGCGTAGCTTACTGGTCAGTGGTGTGTGGCGGCGATGAAAAGGAGGGGACGAAATGGATGGACTTCGTGGGTTGCCGAAAACGATGGGAAAAAAAAACCCGGGTACAACCCGGAACCCGGGTTTCCGGGTTTCAAAAACCCGGATTCATCCGAGTGTCGGCCCGGATCTGACCCGGGTCAATCTAGTCCGGATTTCGGCCCAGATTTGAAATCCGGATTCCGGTCCGGGTATACTCGGATTTCCGGGTCAGAACCCGGATGAACACCCCTAATAAAAAGGGGTGCCACTTAACCAATATGCATGCGCACCCAGGTACAAGACACTGAACCAGGTACAAGAATGTGAGAAACATTCTAGCCTTTTTTTTTCTTTTTTTTTATCACCGACCAAAAGTAGCTAAAAGTAGGGGTGTAGAGAGAAAGAGTGATCAATGTTAATCAACTCTGAAAAGGAAGTGCATGTTTTAGTAATCCATATACGTTATTTTCCTGGCTATTTTATGGAGATCACGTAGGTATTTTATATATTGAGATCATCTCACTACTAAAGGGATAGAAGGAAGATATGTTTGCTTTGAATAAAGCCTTGCATGTGATGGACCTGCAAGGAAAGTGCCTACTATAGAGAGAGAGAGAGAGTAAAAAGGAGATACTAACGATACACGAAAGTGATGGACCTACACAGTACTGCTGCAACTATGACCTGTCATCTACTAAAGAGAGGGTGATGAGCGAGAGAGTGAACGGAGAAAAGAAGTAAGTCGAGAGAGGGAGGGAGTAACCATGAGAGGGACTCACCGAGAGGAGTAGCGACGGGCTGGGGTGGCTTGGGGTGTTCGGCGATGATCTCTATGCAGGTGGTAGTGGTGTGGCGGTGCTATGGAGAAAGTAGTTGAGGCTCGAACACTTACGATATTCAACAGAGGCTGGTAGCAAATTGCCATTGTGCATGAGACTATGAGAGCAGAGCAAGGGAGAGAAGACAAGTATGGCAGAGTCAAATGCCAGTAATTGTATTTTTTTTTTATTATTTGACGTGGCCTCAACGACTCCGCACTGTTTGCATCAACCGACTGTACGTGGCAGAATTGATTTTAATATGGGCAATGTTAGGTACCCAGTGGGATCCCGTTCAACTTTCAAGCATCCGTTACTTTGGTTTTTTTTTAGATTTTTTATGTAGTGATTAAGAAAATGTTATTTAATAATATTGTGAATTTTTTTCTTCTTTTAAAAATATTTAAAAGTGTTTAAAAAATTATGTGAAAAAAATTAAAAATTAAAAATTAAAAATTAAACAACATTTTCTTAATCACTAAGTAAAAAAACTGAGAAATAAAAAATAAAAAATAAAAAAAATTAGAACGGAACAAATGAATGGGATCCCCATCCCTATCATTTTCCTTTTAATATTAGTTAATAAAAAGTTGTCCCATAATTAAACGTACAATAAACTAATGTAGATGGTTGCTCTTTTGGTAATCCTGGATTTTCAGGTTCTGGTGGGGGTCATTCGGAACTCAAATGGTGATGTGCTATAGCCTATGTTGTTTTGCTTCTTATATGGGTCAGACTACCAATAACGCTGCTGATCAGGTAATGGGGCTTGTACGTTCATACTGTTCGCCAAGTTGATCTGCTTGCATGGTTTCAGGAATGTAAAGATTGAGATGGACTCCATGCTTCTGATTCATTGGCTGAGAAAGAAGCTGCGTGAGGTGACGGATGACAATGGATGGAAGTTGGTGTTATTAAGATCTCTTGTTGATGAATCTGTGGTGGCTACGATTTTACAGGCGGGGGTGAGTTTAAGGGAGGGAGGAGATGTGTGTGTTTGGGAGCATTTCGTGGATGGGAAATTCACAACGAAATGGGCCTGGAATTTAATTTGAAAATGTGAGATTGTTTGCCCATGGAGGAAGTGGCTATGGTAGGAGTATGTGCCGGCAAAGATGTCTTTCATGTGTTGGAGGGCTAGAAGGAAAGCTTTGCCTGTGGATGTTGTGATTCAACGGCTTGGAATTCCAACTGCTTCAAAATGTTGCTGTTGCGTTGAGGCTAAAGTCGAAACATTAAAATCATGTGCTTTGGGAAGGGGAGGCAACGACTTGAACCTGGCGATATTTTGAGGAAATTTGTGGGGTGCAGGTGCCAAGAGTTCAAAACTGGGAAGGAGTAATGAATTTCTGGTGAGGTTGTGCAACTAGTTCCTCTTAGTTAGGCTAGATTCGAGGGATCATTCCAATTATTATTTCACGGGCTCTTTGGAGATTTCGTAGTACAACTCGGATGGAAAATATACACTATGATTGGAGGAGAATTATTCGGGCTGTGAAAGTGACGTTGATAGTGGCTATTAGTAGGTTGCGGCATTTTAGAAAAATGGAAACTAAGGATGTTATTTTTTTTTTCCTGTGTAAAAAAGGATGGCACCTCCATACTTTATTAATCAACCTCATTTCTAGAAGAGGAAATCAATCTAAAAAATAAATATACATGAATTTCTTTCCTTTTCCTTTAAAAGCAAAGGTGATACATTAATAATATTTGCCGATATAGGGAGCGCACATTACTTTTCTCAGAGAAAAGGGAAGAAATATAAAATTTATATAAAAATTTATTTTTTTAATAATAAATTCTTTTTTTTTTTATTTTGTAAAAAAAGTGTAGCGCTTTTATAAATGTATATATCTAAATAACTCAATCCCATTATTCTTGGATGCTTGGGGCCTAGCCTACTTTACAAATGGCAATAAGACGGAAAGCTAGCTAGAAGTTCGATCGGTGTAATTGCCACTATTCTTCGCATGATCATTTGTGGCCGACACAAGGAAAAACAAAAAAGGAAGACTACGATGCAAAACATCTTGAAAAGTGGATAAAGATAACTTGATGAATTTCCAGTTCGGTGTAATTGCCACTATTCTTGGCATTATCAAAAAATAAAGACTACGAACGATGCAAACATCTTGGAAAAGTGATACAGATACCTTGAACGAATTTCTAAGCAGGAGGCAAAGCACTTCAACAGTAACAAGACTTTTCTCGTGTAACAGCCGGCTAGTTTAGATTATCTCATTTTATAATTATAATTTTTTTAAATTTTTATATAAAATATAATAAATAATTTAGTTTTTTTAAAATTTCTAAATAATAATACTATTAAAAAATAATATTTTAATAATATTTAACTTTCAATTTCTAATTTTAATATAGAAAAATGCACAAAAGTCGCATAAATTAATGGATGATTACAACTGGGTCAGTCTTTGCTGCTGGACTTTTCCAAGAGAAACTGGGTCAGCCTTTCAGTCGTCGGCATTCCTAACGCGTGAGAATGACTCCCTCGACCATGACCTTGACCAATTTACAACAGGGTTAGTTCGGTTGAATTGAATGCCAAACTCAAATTATGTATACGTTTCTGGTAAGGATCTTGATCTTTACATAATTATAGATATCTGTGCTGAGCAATAGAGCAGGTTTCTTGGGTTTCTCATTTGCTTTTCCCATGGTTGGCTTACTCGACGCAAAAGATAGCAAAGCTCCTATGGATCCCATGGCCATATTCCTACTTCTTGGTTTTCTGATATCGAGCCTAGAATTAACAGGTCTACTCTCTCTCTCTCTCTCTACATATGCATGCACATTTCATAGTATAATGTTTGGCAACTCTGTCTCGTACCCTATGGTATTTACCAGTGAGCTCGGACATTCATTTTCTTAATCTCCCCACATGACTCTTTTGATAAGAAATTCTAGGCCAGTTGAACTCAGAACAGACGGGGATTTTTAGTTCTATAACTGTTTGGAACTGAGAGAATTAACACGATTTCAGAATTGGCTGCTATCAAAAGCACTTCACTCACATTCACTTTTAACCAGAAAATGGTTACTTCTCATTTCAGGCTTTGTTCTTAAAATCTTTCTGGACGCATAATGACATGAACATTAATTTTAACTCAAAAGAAATAATCATCCCGTTATTTAATTTGCCTTTCCCACATGCCTAATTATGCCACAACTCATCAAGAGTATTGGGTCGAGGTTTACTCCCACCTGATTTGGCGGTTGAAAGATTATGAGATGTTTGTTTGAATCTTCATGGATACCATACTAAAGAGATGATATTTAAACAAATGAAGAGATGATAAAAACTCATCATATTTTGGCCTAATTATAATGAAGGTGCACAATCTGTCGGTGTATGTTATCGAAAAAATGGCAATAATCTACCAGCTGATGGAGAAGTCATAGAACTATATAAAAGCAATGGCATTGGAAGAATGCGGATATATGAACCAGATCGATCAATTCTCGATGCCCTTAGAGGATCAAACATAGAACTCATCGTTGGCATCTCTAACAACAACCTTCAAGCCCTCACTGATGCTGCAGCTGCAACAAATTGGGTGGAGAAGAACATCAGAAACTACTGGCCAGAAGTAAAGTTTCGATACATTGCCGTTGGGAACGAAGTACATCCTAATGAAAATGAAGCCCAATTTGTTCTACCTGCCATGCAAAACATTCTTAATGCAACTGCATCTGCTAATTTACATGACCGAATAAAGGTGTCAACAGCTATAGACACATCTTTGCTGGGAAATTCCTCCATCAGTAGGCTCATTCAGTGGCTCTGCAAGTTCATATATAAACCCAATCATCAAATTCCTTGTCAAGAATGGTGCACCACTTCTAGCCAATTTGTACCCCTACTTTAGCTATAGAAGTAGCCCTCAAGACATCAGCCTTTCATATGCCTTATTTACTTCACAAAGCGTTGTGATAATGGATGGTAATCATGGATACAAGAATCTCTTTGATGCAATGTTGGATTCTCTGTACTCTGCTCTTGAGAGAGCTGGTGCACCTGACTTGCAGATTGTAGTATCAGAGACCGGTTGGCCATCAGAAGGTGGTGCTGGAGCTTCAATAGAAAATGCAGGCACTTACTACAAGAATTTGATTAATCATGTCAAGGGTGGGGGGGCTCCAAAGAGGCCTGGACAAGCAATAGAAACATATTTGTTCGCCATGTTTGACGAAAACCAGAAGAGCGGGGCTTCAATAATTGAAGGACAGTTTGGTCTCTTCTTAGCTGACAAACAACCCAAGTACCAAATCAGTTTTGGCAATAGTATTTTCTGTGTCGGAAGAGGAATCTTTGTGAGTATACCATAGCCACATAGACACATGTTTTCTGTATACGAGTATGTGCTAGTTTCAAAAAAAAAAAATTGGTCTTAAGTTTAAATCCATGATGAGTTCTAAACTCTCACAATATCAAAACATTATATGTCCATATGATCATATTATAAAAAGAACTTTTATTTCGAGTTTCCTACGAAGATAATAAACACTTGGTGTTTGTAAAAATGTCTCTTAAACCATGAGAGTGTTGAGAGCCTTTTTATTCATATTTATAGATATTAGCTACAAGATGTATAATCGGAAAGGAAGTATATTACCTTTTGAAGATTATTATGTACCAGGAAATAATCAATATTAATGGAGTATGATACATGTTTAGGAAGGTTTGCCATTAGCCATTGCAGAGAGGATCTTGGGACTCGTAGCTGTTGCTAGGTGGATATGGGAAGTTTTGCCACTTTCATCTCTCCTTGATTGTGGTTAATATCCCAGTTTGCTATGATAAATCGTAAGGTTTGTTTCTTGTAGCATTGTAGGTTTTAAGACTGCCTGACTAATTCCAAAATTGAAGAACTGTAAGTAAAAAGAGAGGAGAGAAAGCCAGTAGAATAGAAAGGGACTTGTACAGTATTTGGATTTTTTGAGCTTTGTACTGTTTGTTTCGCATGGATGTAGTATGTTTGTGCTTTGACATATGAGATTTTGAGAACTTCAAGAGCCCCTGTTAAAAAGCATTCCAGATTTAACGCAAAGTTCATTTTGATTGATTTTTAAGAGAGAACCGTTTAGAACTCAGAAGGAATAGTTTTGGGAGACTAAAAATTAGTTTTGGGAGACACTTTATACAAAATACTACTTCCTATGGACGCTCCTAGTGTTTAGGTGTCCAAGTATGTGGATGTATGTTTCTGTGTATATATAAAGACACTCATGAAATATTAATGGTATTGTCTGCTTCTTTACCACTTTTTGTTAAAAATTATAATGCAGAATTCTACAAAGTTGAAGTCCTTTTTCTTAGAATGATACTGTTAATAAGGCAGATCTTGAACTCTGTTTTCTTTGAATATTCCACCCTGCCTTGAGAGGTTTGGGTAACCATTTGTGCTAGATATGGTTTCATGCCCACTACCAACCCTTCATCTGCATCCTCTCAGTAAAATATTCTCTGCATCTTGAAAACCTTTCAAAATTCATTGTCATAAAAGCGACATAGCATAAAACAAAACAAAAAATCAGAATCTTCAAAGTTGTAAAATAGGAATCAGTAAGAGTGTAATAGAGATCTATTACAATAATGACATAAAGATTTGAGCTCAGAGCCCAAATACCAAGTCAAAAAGGTTAGTATTGCAAGGCCAAACACGAGTGTAATGATAATGATTTTGTACTACTTATTTCAGTTGGCATGAAAATATTGCTTAAGTGGATACCAAAGAGTGAAATTGGGCTAAAACTCATGGAGAAGTAACCCCTTTTTTGTTCTTTTTTGAAATTGTTGTCCTATTTTTATATATTAAGAAGGGGGCTGACAATTATTGTTGTTCAATTCTCTGATCCTCCCTCTCTACAATTATATATAGATAGTGACTGGGTCAAAATAGTCACGATCTATTGCTTTCTAGCAAACACCATTCACGCTTACTTCACCACAGCATTCTCCAGTTGCCAATCATTCACATAAGCTCAGAATCACAGTCATCCAATCAAAATGTTGGGCTTACTTGCCGCCCAAGTCACATGTAATTTCCACATACCGTCGTGAAATTGTGACTCCAAAAACCATATGCATGGCATCATCAGCCTCAACTTTTCAAGATCCAGCCCTTCCACACATTCCCACCAGTGCATGAGTCTCTCACATACTGATATGAGCGCATGAGGCCACATATATCCCTCTAAAATCGTTTGAGTTCTCCCTATGCTTTATACTATATCGTTATCTTACTGTTTTTTCTGAATAAGAAACTAAAAAATGATCACATTGCCCTCCTATCATTTGCAGTCTCTAACCACAAACATTCAGTTCACCAATTAGACCATAACAAATCGTCTCTTTTTTAAAAAATTCATGACCTCATCTCACAAAACCGGTTATACAATAAAGGATTATTCATTCCTTATAAACATGCACAAGACCTTATCCACAGTCAATGTAAAATTATTCCTCAACACTTTTGACGATCTCTTCCTTAATTTTGCCAAAAAAAAAAACATGGGCCCAAGTGTCATTAACAAGTAATAAAGAGAGTTAATACTATCAAAATTTCTCAAGGATGCAATGAAATAGATCGTAAGTGGCCAATGCTCAGCACTACCACCCCATGGCCTTCTGTATTCCTTCAAAGTTTTAAGGAGCTAGATATAATAAAGATTATTATGTGTAAATATTTATTTTGTACATTAGAAGTTAGCCATTTTATATATTCAAGTTGATGTCACTGCTTGAGTTTTAATCAAAATTTTCATTAAACATTCGGAGTTAAGCTTAATATGATGTCAGCATAAACAATATAAGCTATTAATGCAAAGAAAATACATGTAAACTCAAGTTGTCTATGATTTGCAAATTGCATCACTTGTTTGATACAAGGTCAAAAGAACATAAACTATAAAAGTGAGACAGAAGAATGGCTGGTTATCTAAATATAGACAATATGCAATTTTCATTACTACAAATTCAAGTATATTTTGAGATAATATTGAAATAAAAAAATAACACTTTTATAATAAATCATCTTTTCTTTTATTACGAGTAGCAGACAATCTCATGCAAGATCGTACAATCTTTAAAAATGTTGTCGATTTTACAAATTTCAATCGAGATTTTTGTCTCAATTTCACTTTGGACATGATGTTTGATAATGCAATTCTTATGTTATTAAAAGGTATTTAATAGAAAAGTTATTTAATAAATAATGGTACTTTAATTGGGATTTTCTTTTGAAAATAGAAAATAATAATAATATGGTAAAATGTAAGTTAAAAATAAAGAGGAAAAAAAGGAAGACCAAAAACCAAAAGCGAAAACAGAAAAGAACTTTTTGAAAACGCCATGAGAGGATCAAAAACCTGATCCATCAGGAACAGAGGAGAGAAAGAAACATCTTTCAGCCCGTGAATTTGTTAAAAGAAACGCTCTCTTTCTCTTTCCTTTTTTTTTTTTTTTCTTTCAAATCAAACAAAACGCCTAAAGACCTCAGGCTCACATACATACACACTTTAGACATTTCTTCCTTTAATCTATCTTGAATTCTTAGAATCTGAGAAATCCTACGATTACACACACGCAAACATTAGCGCTCGATCTCAAAATCAAGATTGGATCAGAAAGTCCCATCAACACCAGGATCATCAGACGTCCGATTTGATGACTCCAACTTTGACATGTTGCCGGCGTTGCTAGACCCTGCAGCTCCGGCGCACACAACCCCCCAAAACCCCAGCCTTAACGGTCAGTTTTCTCATTCTCTCTCATTCTGCTTTTCTGGGCTTCCATCAAAATTTCAGCCTGTGCCAATGAACCCATCCAATATCGGGAATCAAACTTCCGGCTTTTCGGATTATTCAAATTCCAATACTGGTTTCAATACGTCGTCGTTTACGGGATCAGCGACCGGTTCTTCAAGGCCGAGGTTTGGGAAGTTGAGGAGGCATTCGAATTCCCAAAATTTGAGACCAACGGGAGCCTCCGACGACCATGCAGACCTCGGCTTCAATCCATTTCGGCCCGTTTCCGAGCGTTCGATTCCAGCCTCGTCTGCATCCCAAACCGGGGCTTCAATTTCTGGCGGCTTCGGTTTTGGCAACAGTGGGAGCGAGGCATTTGTGTTTGGAGCGAACGGGATCGATTCGGGTGCGGATTTGAATCTGGGAAAGTGGGATTCTAGTGTAGGTTTGGAAAATGGAGTTGTTGCGGAAATGAGGAACTTGAAAATCGGAAATGAGGATTTCGTGAATGCCAAAGATAGCTATCCTGGTAGGACACGTTCAAGTCTATCCGGTCGGTCCGTGAGTAGTGGCTTCGTATTCAGTAGTGGCGACGAGAAGAGTTCTGGTATTGATGAAGGCATTGCATCGATGCTTCCAGAGGAAATGAGGAAGTTGAACATTGAAAGTCTAGAAGATGTCGAAAATATCAAGAAAAATAGAGATGTAAGGTTTAATCTAAGTGCGAATGACAAGACCAAGTTTGGGTTTGGGAGTGATGACAATGTGAGCAGTTCCTTTGATAGAAGCGTGGATGCAGAACTCCCAAACGAATTCAAAAATAAATTGGGCATTAAAGAAGCTGGTAAGTTTGATGGTGCTGGAAGTTCAGCAGATACACTTCCTGATCAGATGAAGAATTTAAACATGAAGGATTCTATAAATACCAACTGTTTTGAGAAGAATGATGTTAATATTGAGACAAATGACGAAAACAATGCTATATTTGGAGGCAGTGAAAGTACTAGTGATTCGTATGGAGGAAGAAGAGAAAATCTGCTGTTGAGGAAGTTGGAGAAGTTAAAATTAGGAAGTGGGGCAGGATACTCTAATCAATTAGATGCGGGGCTATCTTCCTCTCGAGTATATGTGAAGGAGACTCAAACGGGAGATTTTAGTGATATGTTTTTACATGACCTTGATAAATCAGCACCGATGGAATCCAATTTTCAGGTGGGGATGCAGGGTAAGAATGTAAGTGGTAGTCAAGTTCCTTTGGACCAACCAAAAGATGATACCAAACTGCATGGAAAAGTCGCATCTTCTGCTTCATTCTCATATAGTGACATGGGTCTTCCTCCAGTTGGGAATGCTTTTGAAGTACCTAAGGCTGAGTTTAGCTTTACTAGCAGACAAGATGCAACAGGGACAGACTTTGTAGAATTTAAAACACCGAAACAAAAAGCTAACATATTTTCAGGTTTAAATCAGAAAATGGAATTCAGTGCAAAGAAGGAACCAATCCGAGACACGAGACTGAATAAAAAGAGTGGAAAACTTAAACATCCTACCCCAGTCAAGCTGTGGCCTGGTCAATATGCCGTTTCTAGGGAAAGTGTTTCCCATGAGAACGCAGAGGTTTCTGAATCTTATTCACCTATGGATATTTCCCCGTATCAGGAAACACCAGCTGATAATCGACGCTCAAGAGAAAATTCTGTGACATCTGACGAGTCATTTAGGCTGGATAACAACTATGAAGCAACTAATTCAGCACCAACAACTTTGAGTGATGCTATAGATGAGGGTTTGATTAAAGCAACTCAATGCTTGAATATTAATGAAGACAATTCAATATGCCAAGAAGCAAAATTCGTTAGTTCTGAATACTATTTTGATAAAATTGGTGGTGCAAAAGGCCCTCAGGAAGGGTCTGTTTCTGGGGCTGAAACTGAAAGCTTCAAATCTGCTGCTGAGGATGTGGACTATAATAGTGACGTCACCATCACATCACGAGAAACTGAAGCCATTCCGAGCTCAAATATTGAGAGTTGTGATAATGATGACAGGATGCAAATTGGCGTTACTTCAAGTTTGGAAGATATAAGTGGGTTTAACTTTACATTCGCCGCCTCTTCTGCCGCTCAAGGTCAATTATCTTCTTCAAAACGCCACCAGAAAAAGAAAAATTTGTTGAAAGTTGCTCATGATGTGTATGATTCCTCTCCCAAGGCAAAAGTTTCACATGGATCATCCTCTGTGAATCTTTTTCCATTCTCCGGAACTTCATTGCCTTTGTCTCCTGGGCAGACTCAGAAAGGAGATCTATCTATATCACAATCAAATGTTAAAACTGATTCCGCGATGGAAAAAAGACAGGAGATCAAGCTAGAGCCTGCACCGAATGTTGCAGCTCAGGAAGTATGTGAGAAGTGGCGACAAAGGTTAGCTTCGATTCAAATCATTTCCTTTTCATCTGTCCTTAAATTCATAAAATTCTCTCTTTTACTTAAATTCATAAAATTCTCTCTTTTACTAATCTTTTACATCATTGGAGCATTTAGTAAGTTGGCCATGTGCATGCCATTTGTTTTCATTATACCCTCTGGCATTGAGATCCAATTTGTTTCTTGAATCAGGGGAAACCAGGCCTATATGAATGGGGATCTTTCTAAAGCAGAGGACTGTTATACAAAAGGGGTTAACTCTGTTTCTATGAGTGAGTCATCAAGAGGTTGTCTCAGGGTTTTAATGCTGTGCTATAGCAACCGTGCAGCAACACGTATGGCTCTTGGAAGAATTAGAGATGCATTAGGAGATTGTATGATGGCTGCCGCAATTGATCCCAACTTCCTTAAGGTGCAACTTAGAGCTGCAAAGTAAGGGTTCTAATTTTATTTTGAATGCATATTAACATTTCGTTGTCTGCATATGCTTGTTTATCTGTGACTGAATGTGTTTGCTCTTGAAGAATATGTAACCATTTAATTGACAGCTTTCTTGGTAAATGACGTTAGAGAAAAGTCTATCATGCATCCTCAGAACTATCAGGGATTTTGCACGTTGCATCTCAAACGACCGTAACTGGCACATTGCATGCTAAAACTACCAAAAACTAATATTGTTTCCTCCATTAAAATCTGATCATCAAGATTGTGTCAATTCACCAATTTTTCATTCACCAAAGTGCAAGTTTTTGTTAGTTGGAGGGTGCACTGTGTCAATTTTGGAAGTTTGGTGTGCACAATGCAAAATCTTGGTGGTTTGAGGTGCAAAGTGTACTTTTTCCTTATTATTATATTCTATTGTATTCTAGCATATGCCATTAAAATAAATTTCATGCTAGATTCTATATTGGTAGACGAAAGATGTTTATGGTGTGGAAGTTACCGTAGCCTGAACTTCTTAAAATAGTGATATAAGATTATATCCCCTAATCTATGTTTTTTTTTTCAATTTTTAAAGTTGTTACCTTTCCCTTGGAGAAGTTGAAGATGCATCAAAATATTTTAAGAGGTGCCTTCAATCAGGAAGTGACATCTGTGTTGACCGGAAAATCGCAGTAGAAGCATCCGATGGCTTACAAAAGGCACAGGTACTGTAACTTACATTTTGGAATGTAAAAGATGTAGTCATTGTATTTATCAACATTTTTTTCATTCTCTATTAATATGAAGACGTTTTATCAATGTTTTAAATCCCGTTCCGATGATCATTCCGATTTAAGCACTGGAACGGAATATTTCGGTACCGGTGTGTTCCGGTGTACTGTTTTGGGATTAGCTGTTGTATATATAAACCGATAATTAATAGATAAATATATGTCTATGTAAGTGTGTATCATGTATGTATGTGTGTGTGAGTGTGTATGGAAGAATTGACGATTATAACCTTATTTTCATGAATATCTTATCAATGAGCTTGCATTTCTTCCTTGGAGTGTGACTGGCTGATCCAACTTCCTCATTTCTCCAGCATTGTTAAATCGTATTCAGTTTTCCCAACAAGTAAAAGGGTTGATTTTTTATTTAAAAAACCGTGTTATTGTATTTGTGAAGGCAATTTGGAACATCATTTCTCACTCATCACAGTTGCTACCATCAGAAGTAAGCATTTTGGTCAACTCTCTTTGTAGTCATGGGTGTTTCCTGTATAGTAATGAAGTGAACACACAAAATCAGCAGCTTAGGGAGCAGAACTGAATATTTTGTGGGAACTCTGTCTTTCTTTCCTTTTTATATTGGTGAAATGGCAGGCCAGACACTGTTTTTAGACTGCAGCAGATTGTTTCTTGCAGCTGAACTATTTGAGAGTGTGAATTCATTAAATTCTTCTTGATGTGTCACTTAAATATACTTCTTTCTTGCTAATATATGAAAGTTTTTAGTGGTGCTTGTTTTAGTGAGACTAGGGGATGTTTCAAAGATGTTTTCATTCCCAAACATATTAAATCTACAGTATAAAAACTCCTCAAACACCAAAACTCAAAACACCATCTTGCAAAGAGTATTCTTCTAATTTATTTTTTCTTAAAAAGCAAGCAGCAATAGCCCCATCGTGGCTGCCACCACAGGGTGAGCAGCCTGGCCACCAGGGGTGGCCAAGTTCGGGCCACCACCAGGCAGCCTGGCTCCTCTGGCCACTAAGAGTGGTCCGATCTAGCCGCCGTGATGGCAAAAGTTTTCTAGCCACTATTGTGGCCAAAGCTTGTAGCTGCTGTGGTGGCCAAATTTTTCTAGCCACCAAAAGAACGATCTGGGCTGCCCCATCTTAAAACAAATGCTTACTTTGTGGCTACAACATGGTGGCAACCACCATGTGGTTGCAGCCACTATGGGGTTTTAGGTTTTTAAGGGAAAAAACAATATATTTAATACTTATAAAAAAAAAATAACTCTATCTAAAATTTTTTAACAGCCAAATATATTCTCAATAGGTTCCACCACTCCTATAAAACTTATTGAAACCTCCTTTCAAAAAGTTTTGACGACCATTCATATACATTTTAATGCTATTCATGAAAAATCCTAACTTCCAAACATCCCCTAAAGGTTTTCTTAAAGGTCTCTATGTGAGCCTAGAAAGGCGGGTCAAATTATAAAAACGGCATTCAAATTTATTTTTTAAACAAATGAAAAGTTAGCTGAATTGATATTTCATTTTGGGGATTTTTGTCTGTTTTGAGACAAACCCGAAAAAGAAAGCACATCACTATTGTGGGAAGGTGGGAGTAAATTGTAATATTTTGCTGTACCATTACATACAATTGTTGCTCTTGATCTGTTTAAAATTTTATAGTTTTAAGTACTTTGATGCGTTAGTTGTTAAACTACACCAATCTGGTTGTGAGGCCATGCCTAAAATATTCCTTCGTTTTCTCTAAAACGTTTTTAGTTACATAGCTGTGGCAAAATGTTGTCAAAAGTTTCTGATTTATTTGCTATGTGGCTTTCACTTCTGAAAATGCTTGATATTGCTCTTTCATTTTCTTTTATAGTTTCCCTTTACAGTGAGTCCATTTAAGATTTTTTTTCCTACAAGCTCTGTGTATATTTCTTTCTGTATGTTATCCAAACTAATTTGTGGTTTTATGGCTAGCAGAAAGTGATAGATTGCATGAATTGCTCTGCTGAGATTTTGACAAGGACTAGGAGCACAGCCAATGATGCAGAGACTGCTCTGGAAGTAATTACTGAGGCTTTGATGATAAGCCCGTACTCGGAAAAGTTACTTGAAATGAAAACAGAGGCTCTTTTTATGGTTTGTAGATCTGTTTCTGATATTGAGAAATTTTATTTTTAGACTATTGAAACTCATTAAGAGTCTGTTTCCAGTTTTCTGTTAACTTCTCTATTAATTGGCAGCTCCGGAGGTATGATGAGGTGATTCAGCTGTGTGATCAGACCCTTGGTTCTGCTGAAAAGAACTCTCCTCCAGTGGCTACTAATGACCAGGAAACAACACTGAATGGTTCTGAAAATTTGAAGAGCTTTTACTTCAGACTTTGGCGATGCCGCCTGACTTTTCAAGCCTGCTTTCATGTAGGAAGGCTTGAGGAGGGTCTTGCTTTACTTGAGCAGGATGAAATCACAAATAGGTAACTCATATTCCTCTCATATGAAAGATCCCCTACATTTACACTGTTTGTTACTGCAACACAAAGTTCCTGATGCTAATTTGAACTGTCAGGAGAGGAAGCAAGTCTCTGGAATCATTAATACCCCTAGTTGGTACTGTACGTAAGCTCTTGCATCATAAGGTATTGCTTTTTTCTCTTCTTGGGCTTTGAAATTCTTTGCTACAAATGGACACCATATAACGTGTGAGACACCTGTGTTAAATAAGGAAGACAACTCTTATAAAAAAATAATAATAAGGAAGACAACCTGGGTATTTCCAATTTGATGCATGCTTACATTTTTCATTTTGATTTGAATGTATTTTGTAGACACAGTTAATCCAATTATGTGATTGGTCTTTATTTGAACCTACTTACTCAGCATCCTCCATCAATCAAGACCAATAAGTTCTATTATAAGGATATTCTTCACCTTTGTCCATCATACAAAATTAACAGATATACATCAGATGATGATTTGAGAAATGCTAAATGCTAATAATCAATTCAATAAATTTCTAATACTCCAGAAGGATGATCATACGTTCAAATTTATAAAATACAGGGCATCACCTCTGTTGTGTATTGTATAGGTGTTATTTGTTCACTTGACTTGGTCTCTTTTTCCTCTCCAGTAGTTCAAAAAATAAAGCTTAAATAAAATAAAATTAAAAGAAAAAGAAAAATAACCCAAAAAGTTTTATCTGTGTTGACTCATCTGTTGATCTCAACACAGGCTGCAGGGAATGAAGCCTTTCAGGCAGGATTGCATGCAGAAGCGGTTGAACATTATACTGTTGCTTTGTCATTCAATGTGGAGTCACGCCCTTTTGCAGCTGTTTGTTTTTGCAATCGTGCTGCTGCATACAAAGCATTGGGCCAGATAACGGATGCTATTGCAGATTGCAGCCAGGCGATTGCTCTCGATGGAAACTATCTTAAGGTTTTCCTCTAAACAAATTCATTTAGACAAATGCAATCTTTTGAGCCCTTTAATAAAAAGCAGAGAGGAAGAAGTTTTCAGAGCGTTTTGAAATCTTGTGGAGGTTAAACTCAGTATAGTAATATTCCTCATGGTTTTAATAGACAAGTCTGCTCTCTTGGAATCATCAACGTTATTACCAATAGAAAATATATAAAGCGGTGTTTTATGGGATTGCTAAAGCTTTGAGGTAAGCAAATGAAGGTCCACTGTCATTTTAGGCAATGGAATATTTAATTTCTACTGGTTTGCAATAGGCAGGGCTAAAAATGAACGCAACAGTCTCTTTTATTTAATTCCCTACATCCAATTTGAACACGCATTTTTTTAAGTCAATAAAACTTCATTAAAAAGGTGAAAATCAATTTGAGCACATGCAGATGGCAGATGAAGTCATCTTACTGAGATGGAAAGCACATCGAGTTGGATTTTTTGCAGCCATCAACCCACCCGTGGGTAGCCCAAGTGGTAAGGGCGAACTTGTGTGCATGATCCCCATGTCACAGTTTCGATTCCCTTAGGATCAAACTGCAATTTAAGTGGGAGGTCATGGCGGTGGGTTGCTGTGCTAGTCTCCACGGGGGTTTAGGTTCCATGGGTGAGTCTTGAAAGCTCTTCCGTGGGGTGGTTCCCTCATCATTAAAAAAAAAAAAAAAAATTGCAGCCATCAGGATGGGTTTGAGTGAGAAGAGATGCATTCAGTTGGTTTCCTCTGGTCTTAGCTTAGAAATTTCTAGTGCCGAAAGCTTAAGCATATCATGCACATACTAGCACTTGCAACCCATCACCTAAAAGCCTGAAAAACTTCACATTGATCATGCTTCCAGAAGTGTGAACACTAAACTAAACCATGACAGAAACTGAAATAAATGGAGATACTGAGGATCCATATAGAAGATTCTAGACAAATTAGTTTGATACCATGTTAGATTCATTTAATCCCACAAGCTTAAGTTGCGAGGAAGTGGGCCAGTGATATATTTTCAAGCACATATAAACACTAAGGCCTCGTTTGGTTACACAGATGATATGTGATGGGATGAGAAATTTGTGAATAGTAGTGAGATAATTTATGAATAGTAGTGAAATGGTTTGAGTTAAGATATTTATGGGGTTTTAGGAAAGGAGAGAGAAAAAGTTGAATAAAAAAAATTTAAGTTAAAAGAGGGTTAGAATATAATTTTAATATTATTTTTATTTTGGGATTTGAAAAGGTTGAATTGTTTTTTGTATTTTGTTTGAAAGTTTGGGAAAATTGTATGATTAGGTATTATGATTAGATGAAAAAGTTGAAAAATTGAAATTGAAAAATGTTTGTGCTTGAATGGTATTTGGATGTCGATATGAGATAGGATGAGATGATTTCAAAAGTTTGTGAAACCAAACCAGGCCTAAAAGAAACCTGAAGTTTCTTTCTTATGTCTGGTCAGAATAAGATGTCTCATTAAATTGTCTTTTGGATCCCGGTGCCCTATTTTTTATATTTTTACTGATGTTCTTAATGTTGGCTCTAATTTCAAAAAAATTTAATTATTTCACTTCAGTCTGCATTTTTTATTTTCCACGTAAGTGGATTGTGCCCCCATTAGCACCCTTTAATTTATCCAATCCCATTTATCAAGCCTTCAATCTAAACAGTTATTTCAGGCAATTGTTGAATCTGGATCAAAATCTCTTTACAATTAGTACCAAAAAAGAATTTCTTTACAATTTGTGAATGGCATCACGTGGATCAAGGTACTTGTGCTTATTTCATGTTTATGATCATCACTGATCAGCAATGTTGGAAAAAAGACATGTTGAAGCATACTCCTTTTTTCTTTTCTTCTTCTTTCCTTGAACGTTTGAACTGAGTTTCTGGTATCAACTCATAAAGTCCAGCATTCTCGTACACAGTTATAGGGAGAAAAGCCTTTTTTTTCTTTTGGAGGAAAAAGAGGTTGGGTGGAATCAACTTGAGGTTTTTATTTTGAAGTATAGTCTTCTTAACTAGTCTGCATTCTATCATCGCATGTTATATGAATTTTATTATTGGCATGCCTTAGAGTTGTCTTCATTGAACTTGTGGAAAAAATATTTTTTGAACATACTTGCCAATACAAGGGCCTTCTAGAGCTGAATTAAAGTTTGAGATGTATGGAAAAAAGTTCAAGAGTCCATTTTTTGAGTGATTAAAATTCTGTTTCTTGTCCACATTGACTTTCTTGCTGTATGAAATGATTTTGGTTGACATCTTCTCTGTTGCCTTAAAAGTTGAGAAGCCCCTTCTTTTATTGATGCTTGTAAGAACCTGCTTTTACTCGTTGCTTTTTTGAATTGTTCTAATTTTTAAGACATTTTAGAGAAGAACAGTCTATCCCTAATGGGAAGGGGGATTCATCTTCCATGGTGTAGGTCTCTCTCCACCATGTCCGACCCTTGCCCTGCATCTCCTATATATCTTGATAAGGTGCCTAGATGGGCCTACGACGCAAGGTTGAACGGGGCACACACTTGATAGGTTCAGTCATATCTGCCCCCCCCCCCCCCCCCCCCCCCCCCCCNCCCCCCCCCCCCCCCCCCCCAACCCCACCAAGGCTATAGTAATAGAAATCATGCTCTAGGGTACCAAGCATAAGTTCCATTCCCTTGTATCATTGTCCACATAAACTCCAACTCAGACTCCTATCCACCAATTCTCATGGGGGTGACCTTGACCACTAAGGCAGCACCCTCCAATGCTATCTGTGTATTCTGTCAATTATACAAAAATAACCCCTCTTATGATTTCTGAATGGAGAGGAATTAATTTCCTTGTGGAGTGGGGATTGGGATGCTTATTCTCATAGTTGGAATCAGTATAGTTAAAGTCAGTGGATCCCGGGACGGGTAATGGGATCCTGGGTCATTCCCGGCCCCTTTGTCTTCCCAATTTCTTTGTTATTGTCATTTTTGAGATGGAGCAGTGAAACAAGTGATGTGATCTATCACCTTTTTGTGAAAATAATTTCTGTTCAATTTTATCATTTTGCTTCTCAACTGTAGCTTGTGTAGTTGAGTCTTCTAAGGAAGTATTGCAGTGATGTTATAACTTGGGCTGTTGACTGAGTCCCATGCACTTTAGGAAGACTTGTGAAGTTGAGGGTTTTTTCTATTGTTTTTATGAATATTATTTTCTTGGATTGGCCTTTATAGCCTGTTATTCTTGAGTTCGTGCCTGTGTGTCTGGGTGGTGCGTGTTTATACTCTTTTAAATTGCTTATTTTATATTCATATATTTGTTTGATCATTAGCAGTTTATCTGTTTAATTTCATATCAAAGTCTTCAATAGAGATGATGTGATTCAGCTACCTCATTGGTTGTGTTTGTGCTTTTTTGTGTTAATACTTTGACAGGCACTCTCAAGACGAGCAACTCTATATGAGATGATCAGAGATTATGGACAAGCAGCCAAGGATCTTCAGAGACTTGTATCCCTTCTAAATAAGCAAGTAGAGGAGAAGACCAATCAATCTAGAGCTTCTGATCGATCTATTAGTGGTGCAAACGATTTGAGACAAGCTCGCCTGCAGCTTTCTGAAGTAGAAGAAGAAGCCAGAAAAGAAATCCCCTTGGATATGTACCATATTCTGTAAGTTTCTCTTTCTAGGTGTGATTCCAACTGTTGTTTTTTCAGCTGCACTTCTTTGTGGATCTGGTGATCATAATTATCCTCTCATGGTCTAATGCAGTGTGGTAGTCTTTACAACATTAGCCTTGATGGCGAATTACCTTAGTTAGAAAATAAAAATAAAAATAATTTGGCACTCAATGAAATCCATGATATAAATAATGGGCCATTTGGATGCTCGAATGGCTTGTGTATTCTTATTTATTAAGCTAATTGCTTTTATCTTTGTTTCTTTTATCTATGATATGTCACACACTTCCCATAACAAATATTTGGCATATCAAACACATGAGTAAGCTAAGGCCCGGTTTGGATACACAAAACCATCTCATCTCATCTCATTATTACAACTTTCCCAAATTCCTACATAAAATATAATAAACAATTCAATTTTTTCAAATCCCAAAATAAAAATTATATTAAAAAATTATATTCTAACAATATTTTATTTAACTTTCAACAAAACATTTCATCTCATCTCATCTGAACTGCGTAACCAAATGAGACCTAAGTGTGCAACGTAACTTTGTCAAGAAACTCGTGCCTAGCTTCAGTTTTCATTACTTGTTTACTCTTTATGGTTCTTATGTCTGCAAATAGATAGTCAACATAGCTACATAGATATGTCTAATGTTGCAAATGTACATAATAATTATGTCCTCCTAGGTTTTGGCGCACAATAAATTGATCTATTATATATCTGATGATCTGTGGGTTGTCACTTTTCCTTTCTTTGAGATGCATGCGGAAATCGTGTTTGAGGTCTTTTCAAGTATGTGTATTGGCTTAAATTTATTCTCTTTGTCCCACGGTGAGGGTCTCTTGTCACTTGTGTTTGTCTCAATTGTGTCCCATTTTACAGTTATAAGTTTAGGTTTCTAGCTTTGTTTTATCCTCACCTCAAAATACCTGTCTCTTACAAGAAGTTTAAAGCACATCCTCCCCTTGAAATGCCTATCTTTGACAATAAGGTTACAGCACCAATGGGTGCTTTGCAAACAGATTGTCCTATAAGATGGGATGCGGAGTACTTCCTAGTAGGAATGAGCATTCCCTGATATGTTCCTAGTAATGCTTACGTTCTATCTTTTGTTCATCTAGATCCACTATATGTTCTTGACTGTCATGCATTATTACGCTGATTATTCATTGTGCCATTTATAAACAATGATGTACTGAGGATTATATGTGGATGGGTATGGATTATTTGTCCCTGTTTAGTCCCTAAACCTAGAGAGTTGGTGGATACAGAGCAATTCATTTAACTTAATATCCACATCCATATATGCATATGGGTTTTTGAGTGTGGCATGATGGATGTCTTCAAAAATCTTTATGCATGTTTCATGTTTTTCCTTTAGAAGTATTTTGTTTTCCACGGAAAGATTTCTTGCTCTTTTTTTTTTTTTTTTTTTAGAAGTAAAAGATTTCTTGCTGTTGACACAACACAATCACTCACTTCTGAGTAGGGTCATTAATCTCAAGCTTTGAGATCATGTTCTAATTCAAGTTTTTGACTCCAGGGGAATCGAGCCCTCTGTTTCAGCATCTGAAATTAAGAAGGCATATAGGAAAGCTGCACTTAGACATCATCCTGATAAGGTTTCAGAATGCACTCGTTTAACAAAAGAAGGTGCTGATTTTTACATTCTTACTGTTATTTAACCTGTAAAACAAATCATTTTTTATGTAGGCTGGTCAATCCCTAGCAAGAAGTGACAATGGGGATGACAAGCTGTGGAAAGAGATAGCAGAAGAAGTTCACAGGGATGCAGACAAACTCTTTAAAATGATTGGAGAGGCATATGCAGTACTTTCAGACCCTATCAAGGTATAACATGCATATCATCATGATGCAGTCTGTTTATTTTTCCTTGGCTAAGTTTTGAAGTGTTTGAAACTTCTTACCAACTTCTTGTTTCCCTTGTTTTTTTCCCATCTAAAATATCTTGACAAAAAGTTACTTCAACATAGAAAGTAGTAGTTAAGTCAATCCTAAATGTGACTTCACTACTTGGCGGGAATCTTGCATTCGTTGGCTTGCTGGTATACAATCTGAGATGCTTTTCTTGGCACTAAAAAAAATTTCTCACATGGATGAATGAGAAATGAAATTCTATATCTGCTATTTTGGGGAATCAGAAATATATATCTTCATTGCTCATTTATATTTAATGTCAAAGGAAGGCCGGCTTCACTTCTCCAAAACCATTTATTAAAGCGTTGCTAAATTTTATTTTCTTGTTCTTCTCTATTTGATGTGCTTTCTTGTTAAACATTCTTATTAGGTGCACATAAACATTACTTGCATAATGTGTATGCTTGCTCTAATCAAATTAAATTTAGACAGCAATTAACATCAATATGCCTAGATTTTAGAATGTAGGTAAGCATCGAAACTTGATTACCCTGAACAACGTGCTATTGAAACCAGCTCAAACGTACTGTGTCTTCCAAACATAGTCATGCTTGGTTAACTTGTTTGACAAGATTGTCTGAGAAAGGCAAATCAACTTTATGCTAAACAGATTTGGATCAGTTTCCTCAGTGCTCTTTTATCTTTGATTGCTGAAGGAATTGACTGATCACCTGATCTCAGGATCAATATCCTGGGTGGTATGATTAGGTTTATTTTTGTTTTTATTTTTCTGTTACTATCTGCTCATCCTCTATTTTGTATGATAATCTAACCCAGTCCTTTATTATTGGTTTTTAAAACTCTCTATGATGAAATTTGGTTTATTTACTCGACTTCTATTTTTTGCAGCGTTCAAGGTATGATGCTGAAGAAGAGATGCGGAATGCCCAAAAGAAACGCAGTGAAAGCAGCACAGCTAGAACTCATACAGATGCCCAGTATTATCCATTTGAAAGAAGTGGCAGTGGGCGGCAATGGAGGGAGGTTTGGCGATCATATGGTAATTCAGCCTCTAGAGGGGGCAGGCATTCATGAAAATTGTGTCATCACGCATAAATGGGATTCTTCAGTTTTGATCAACTCAGGGAAGGGACTAGCAGATGTTCAGATTCATTTTATATGTACCTTCAGATTAGAGGTCTCCAGCAGACGGGCCATTACTTCGGCCGATTTAATTCCACTGTTTTCATCAAAAAGAAGGGAAGGAAAGGAAGAAAAAAAGGAAAGAGCTTGCTTCTCTACAATATCAGTAGAGAGATCTGACTGACCGTTTGAGCTGTTTAAATATATTTGTAACATGTACAGAAACTTGTTGGCGTCTGTAGTTTGATCCTTGTTGAGAGATTAAACTAATTGAGTGTAAAGAAAGGGATTTTCTTGTTTGTCCCAAAATCTTTGCTATATTTCTTGGTGTTTGTTGTGCATTCTTTTCAAAACATTCTTAGAGTAGGAGAGTGGTTTGGTGCACCAGTTGTACACACGAGTGTTGATTTTTTATTGTATTGAAAGATGTTTGATTGTATAGTCACCGATTATCATGTCCTGCTAATCCAACAAGGAATATCAAAAAAATTGACTGGAAGGATTTTCTTCACAATATTTTGTGTTTTAGTTTTCCAAACATGTGTATTTTGGTTTTTCTAACTCATGCCTTTTTTAGTTTTATAAATAAATAATGTATTCATAGAAGTTAACGAGTTTTAGAGGAAATTAAGAAAAATTAGTCAGGTTACCTGACACAGTATACAAAAGATTGGCAGGCGAGCAATGATACTCATTCCACTCATTTACACTTTTTCTACAACTTTTTAATAAAATAATATTTTTTAAAATTTTAAATGCATCAAATCAAAACTAAAATAAATATTAAAAAAATATTATTTTATTAGAAAGTTGTAAAAAAATTGTAGAAGAGTAGTAAGGATATCATTTCTCTTGGTGGATACCTACAGCAAAAATGAATTCATGGCTAGAGAGCTACTGATTGCCAAAAGGGCATATGGTACATGCATGGGATATTCTAATGGATGCGATGTTCAACCCTAGGTTTATTTGTCATCAAAGTTATAGACAAAAATGCACTTTCCATCTTTCAAGTAACACTTAACAACAACACATCATACCCTTACCACTAAAAATTGGCTATTAACACCCTCATCTAATTTTATGATAAATAAAGAATATGTGAAAAGGAGTGATGCGGCCCAATCTTAAGAACCAGATATTTAATAGATGAAAAATTCTATTCATCATACCAATAAACTACATTTTTTTTTTCTCTTACCAAATGGTGGTATATGAATGATGAGTAGAAAAATTCAATAAATTTAATAAAACAATAATAAAAAAAAATTTAAAATGCGGTGTGACGTGTGTGAGGATGATGAATAGCAAAATTCTTAATAGATTATACACATTGTAACTTTTTTTTTTTTTTTAATAATTTGAGGGTATAATGTGCCAGTGTCCATAATTTAGGCTCCAAAGTGTAAAATACCTAATCATTTAGAGGGTGAAAAGTAGATTTTTCCCTAAGTTTCGTCGAAGATGATTATGCAAAAACAGATCAAGAGCACTATAATCATTGCTTTTACAGTGATTTTGCTGCCTGTTATACCATTCCTCTAGAGTTATAATTTGACTTCCAAGCACATTCATACATATATTCCTAATCCAAGCTCTTTTGGGTCTGATTCAACCATCCATGGTGGCCTGTCAAGAAGGAAAAAAGACAAATGAGTTAAACTACAATGAAATAAAGAAAATGAAGATGAATATGTGGAAAGTTCAATTTAGGGATCAGAATTTATTCTTTACCTGTTCATTACAAAATTGATTGTTCCTTGGGCAGCACGTTTGAGTAGAACTTCCCTCGCCTCAATGGCAATTCCTTCTGGCTGCAAGAGAACTTCACTAAAGTTCCAAACATTGTAAAATAATATTTTGATCTCCACGTGATTTATTGTAATACCTCTTCTGGAAACCAAACCCCGGGCTGTGTGCTTCCCTCAAGAACTGCTAGAGCAAACGCAGCTGTTGCATTTCCCACAGAGCTGAAAGAAACGAACCCATAGTTATGATATCTAGCTTCTAGAGCATCAAGAGAAATTTATTTACATAAGTCATGTATAACGCAAGGGCATCAAGAAATTGAAGGTAACATCAGAGAAAGACTCGGCAGGGTTCCTTGACCACAATAAATCTCTGGAAAGCAAAATCTTACACAGAGAGTCTCCTGTGACTGAATATACCAACTGCATTGCGCCCATCTGAACACTCCAAATCAACCTGTTCTCCAAACCCCAGAAAAACAAAACAAAGAAAAATTGTGCAAAATTATAAGAAATCTAAGTTGTTTTACAAACTGTAGTAAAATGAATAGATTTCCACCAACTCCCTTTAAAACACTGTAAACTAGAAACAAATTATAAGCTTTTGTAATTTTCTTAGTCATATTAGTATCTCACCCTCATTGACACGCGCTCTCCAGCAATTCTATCCACTGCTCGAACTAAAGGGTCAAATAGTTGAACTAGTTCTTGGACTTTGCTTCTGTCTCTCAAAAACTCCTGCAATAGTCAAATTATATAGGCTTATTAAATGGAGCTAAAAGCAAGGCAGTTCCTGTGATCGGAAAATAATCAATAGTGAGCCATTTATCTCTTAATTACTGGTATATTGTTCAGGTCCTTCACATGTCATATAGGGAATAAACTTTGTAGCACAGTATAAACCATCATAAGAAAACAGGTTTCTGTTATTTTTTGTATGCTAATTTCTCAAGAGACTTGATGGTCAACTAACATCAATTAGATTATCTTGTTAGATGATTACTATGAACTCCCAGGAACGTGGTATGATAGTGAAGGATGAAAGAGGTTGATATGAGAGTGATCTAACATTGATAAAAATAGAGAACGCGGAATTGGATACAAAGACCAATATCAGGAATCTAAATTGTGTCCAAAAGAGAAAAGAGAAGGGGGAAATCAATAATTGATACTACAAGAGCATACCGCAGGAAGAAGATTTGTCATAGCTGCCATTCCCCAATTCCAGTAGAACGGTGCAGTTCCAAACCGAGCACTAACAGTTGGTATTCCTAGGACCTCATGTACACTTCTTACTTCAGGCAAATTTCTGAGAAGATAAAAAATGAAAAAGAAAGTTCTGTTGAGTAGAAGTGTTGTATGACATAAAGAAGCTTTGGAGTGTTGCATTGAGCAGCTATGCAGAAAGCAACTGGTTCCATCAAAACAGCATCTAACTGTACAAACAAAGTTTTAATAAAAGTTTATTCGAGGAAGCACAGAAGTGTAAATTACAAATGGATATATACCAATTTCCTTGTAGTCTATAACCTTGTCGGGCATACGCTTAATGACTCTTTACATTTAGCCTAGCCTATAACAAACTAAAGCTTGACTTGGACAGGGCCTATTAAGTTAACTTTACATCAGCTTTTGGGATGGATTCAAAAAGAGGCTTCAATTAAGGTATTTATGAAGTATATTTCTCTTTTTTCACCAATAATGTACAGACCAGAAACTTGAACATTGGTGGACATAATGGATGAAACTCTTGCATCAGGTGCATGAAATTCACTGCTTTGAAAGCTTTTGTTGCCAACAGAACTTACAGAAGATAAACATCTCTCTTTCCAATTCCTTTTCCGAAGTCAATATTGAGCATCCCACTATAAGGCTTCAGCTTGATCATTTCTCCTGATTGAATAGTCAACCATCATAGTTAGCATCAAGTGCAAAATCGTGAGCTATCTAAAGAGAAAAGGAATTCTTTATTTGTATAGTGCTTTTGAAACTGACCTTTATTATATGCAGCCACTTCCTCTCCAAGAAGTAAAAAGCTAGTAGCTAAGATAGTAGGACCTGCACCACCAGTGCCTGCTGTGTAGTAATAGAATCTGACAAGAGCATATTTGAGTGTAAGTTGCAAACTTTTTCGTAGGAAAAGAGGAAAGTAAACCGGTTTTAGCCTTTGAAACACATAATGCAATTGTTTAGCAAACAAGAAAAGATGTTGCATTTGCATGTCATAATTGCATTTCTACATAGTTAATTCTATTTTTTTCCTTTAAGCATGAAATAGTCAATCAAAAATCATGTTAGGATTATAGATGCATAAGTTTGGTGTGACTGAGATGAGGATACCAGGCTGCATACGTCAGAATGCTAGAATTAAGAAAAATAGAACTCACATAAACACAATAAAACTTAGCCTTAATTTGCAAATAATCAGAGACAACCACATGCATCTTTTTCTGTCATTTTATCCTATCTAAGGTATGCTGTCTCTCACCTCCTAATTGGGTGCTTGGAGGGCTACTCTGTTATGTTTGCAGGCCCATTCACAGAGCAGAATTAGTGTACTTCCACAGAGATTGTATTTTTGGCTCAAGGTAAATTAACCATTTTACACACTCTTTCTGCAAGGATTACTAATCTTAACAGTTTTTTCTCACCCTCACTTTTTGATGTCCCTGGTTCTTTGCATCCTGATTGTACTCCGATATACATGATTTTCTTAACACGACTTTTGTACATACTCAGGGAAAAGAAATGTACATTGGTTTCCTCTCAACTCTATCTATAGTTCTATGTGTCAGCTGCGGTGCCAAACAAAAGAAATAAACATATAAAATTTATTATCAGTAAAAATAACATGTAAAATAAAATGGAAGCAATTACCGTAGTCTCTCAGGCTCACCATTACTTTCACTTCTTGAAGCACGAACTAGTTCTGCTGCCATCACTGTCATATAAATGATGAGAAGAATTAATATTTGGCATGCAGGACCCCAGTAGCATTCATGAGCACGTTTTTATCTTTAACAAAAAATAATCTGACCTAATTTCTACACTAATGCATATGCGTAGAACGTTCTCTTTCATAGGTAGTCCCAAGTCCAATATGAACCTTTCCAATATTCAAAAACTGACATAGACAATCCCATGTAATGGATCATGAACTATTGAGCTTAGATTGGTTGAGTTATACCTTTAAGATACAACTCATCTTAAATTGACAGGGCCCACCTGTCTAAAAAAAAATTATTTTTGCCATTCAGCTTTACCTAGAGCCATGTAGGGAAAGATATTAGAGATGCTCATAAAATATCGCAGGATGTCTTATCCAAGAAACCCTCATAATTTAGTGCATGTTTATTTACTGGAGATCTCTTAGACTCTGCAGTCATGGGGAAGTCTCACTTCAACATAAGCTGCTAAATGATAATCTGTAATAACTTGGGGTTGCCCAGTGGACGCGCTCCCCTGGCTCTAAAAAAAACCTGGTCATTAAGGCCAAGCATTTACACCTTGCAATTGAAGTGGCAAAATGGCCACTTCATTGCAAGTTAATGGCTGGCCTTAACCAGCCGTGGGTTACACAAGGAGGGGACTACATATAGCCCCTCCCCCTTTGCAATGTGCACAAAGTCCAACATCTTTCTCTGCTTGATCTCACTGCAAGTGCTCTTAGGCCATGGATATTGTGAATATGCTAATCATAGTGTGCTCCATTATTGGGATGAATCTTTCAAGCCTGAAGGGCTGAACAAGTGGAACAACTATGATGAAGATCCCATTTTCAGTGCAAGTGAGGTACCAAAAAACTATGTAATTTCTAACATGATCCATATGGTGGAACACAGTGCGCAGATGTAGGAAGATGATCCTCTTTTTAGAGCAAGTGAGATACCAAAAAACTATTTGATTTCTAACATGATACAAATGGTGTAAAACAGAGCACAGATGATTAATAGAATGCCCACTACCATGTTTAAGACTCCTGGCCCTGCAGGCTGTAACCTAGTATATGGCATTACAGTAAACGTACAATTACTTCTTTTCTTGGTTATTGAATGTCATTCATTCCTATTAATTTTCAAGAATGTATATTCATTAAGTGNTGCAGTCATGGGGAAGTCTCACTTCAACATAAGCTGCTAAATGATAATCTGTAATAACTTGGGGTTGCCCAGTGGACGCGCTCCCCTGGCTCTAAAAAAAACCTGGTCATTAAGGCCAAGCATTTACACCTTGCAATTGAAGTGGCAAAATGGCCACTTCATTGCAAGTTAATGGCTGGCCTTAACCAGCCGTGGGTTACACAAGGAGGGGACTACATATAGCCCCTCCCCCTTTGCAATGTGCACAAAGTCCAACATCTTTCTCTGCTTGATCTCACTGCAAGTGCTCTTAGGCCATGGATATTGTGAATATGCTAATCATAGTGTGCTCCATTATTGGGATGAATCTTTCAAGCCTGAAGGGCTGAACAAGTGGAACAACTATGATGAAGATCCCATTTTCAGTGCAAGTGAGGTACCAAAAAACTATGTAATTTCTAACATGATCCATATGGTGGAACACAGTGCGCAGATGTAGGAAGATGATCCTCTTTTTAGAGCAAGTGAGATACCAAAAAACTATTTGATTTCTAACATGATACAAATGGTGTAAAACAGAGCACAGATGATTAATAGAATGCCCACTACCATGTTTAAGACTCCTGGCCCTGCAGGCTGTAACCTAGTATATGGCATTACAGTAAACGTACAATTACTTCTTTTCTTGGTTATTGAATGTCATTCATTCCTATTAATTTTCAAGAATGTATATTCATTAAGTGTGTTAAAACTTATGACAATAATGAATATGACAGCACCATTGCTCACTCCTGGATAAATTCCTCCTGTTGTTATAGCTGGAATATTTGCAGCTACTGCTCTATCCTTGAAGGATTTAGCACGCCATGAATAGGTTGTGTCATCACAAACGTCAACATACGCTGTCTGAGGAAAGAGTGAGAAACATTATTTGGGAACTTGCTATATATATTATCTATAGAGTTATCCAAAAATTTGTTTTATATATGTACATGTCTGAGAGTGTGCATGCTGTATATGTTCCCAGTAGTTAATGACTTACCAAAAGTTCAGAACAAGTTAGGTTTTCAACTGTAGTAGTTACCTTTGCCTCACCTTGGTTTGTATGGCAGCTTCCAGAACAGTGCACCTCTCTGCCTGTTGGAAAGGTCCAGCAGTATGAACTACAAGATCCACATCTGCCGAAAAACTTGCAAAGTTTGAGGCTTGACTATAATGAGCTACTTGAAGGATGTCATTTCAGGCATCAACTATAAATTACTGTTCTAGAGAGAGAGAGAGAGAGAGAGAGAGAGAGCCTCAAAACAAGATCCCAAGCAGATATTACTTAGCACTCACTCTATCTAGATCTGTATGGCTTATGAAAAAGTCCTTATGGAGCCCAGTAAATGGATGGAGGGACTGATCTTAGATAATAATGTGTCAGCAGAGTTACAAAGTCATCTAAGACTGATTAAGGCCAATTTGTTTACTTCAAGTAAAATATTTATAATGTGAACAGAATAGGTTACATATGCAGCGTAAAAAGCATATGAAAAACCCTTTAGAGAGCAAAAGGTTGAAGCCTGTCTTTGATATCATTTGTCCCATGCCACATTTGGATGTATACCAAAAAACTGCTAGTCAATATTACAATTGGAGTCCCTTGAAAGTATTATAAATCGCAAAACTTCTCCCTCCCAAGAAACATGGAAATCGCATTTATCAGCCACTTTCCCATACTCAACCTGGGATATTACAAATGGTTCTCCTTTGTTGTGCTCGTGATTCAAAGTTTAGACGCATGTCAAGCGAGTGTTTAGTCAAGAATTCCTTTTTTTAACCTTTTGTCCTCTTTTTTGTTTTCTTTTCCTTTTCAACTTTGAGCCTGTGACAAGTGCTCACGAAAATGTAAATTTAGCAGGCTAAATGTGAATTTTGAGGAAGAAGGCAAAACAAATAGCGCTTCTTGTTAAATTAAACATTTCAAACACTTCATGAACTATATCCACAGCAGTGTCCAACTTAAAACCACTGGACGGTTGCATGTAGTACGCATGTGATTGAACAATATTCAAAATACAGGGACGTTTCATGGAATCAGAAAACTAAATACATTATGAAGTGTTTTTGTTTGGTATAGGTTGCCACTCCGACATACCCTTTAAAGCTGCCTCCAAGGATTTGACATTCTCAATATCGACTTCAGCAAACTGAGAGTTCCCCCCGAGTGTAGTCACCATAGAGGCACCTTTTTCCCTGTCATTAGTGTCAATTTCCATAAAATTTTGGACTTAGAAATAATAATATATAACAGTGAAGATTTCCTGTGATAAGATAGACAAATGGCATTATAGCAGTAGCCTTTTTTTTTTTTGTTTTTTTTTTTTTTGGAAGATATGAAGAAAATTCCATGCTTTATCCAGTTGAACAAAGCAAAAGAACACAAAAGCATAACAATCTTTTCCGTTTGTTTTCTTTCCTTTCAATAGATTTTCTCGGGAAACAAACAAGAAGCAAGACAAGGAGTAATTCGTTTTGTAGTTCATTCACCTATTACGACCAGCAACAATGATACGGAGGTCGGGACGGAGGTTGGAGAGGGCGATGGCGGTTGATCCTCCGACCCGACCCGTACCTCCCAGCACCAAAACCCGGGCATTAGGAGACGAGTTCTCACGGTGGCGAACCCTGTACTCGGTCTCTTCTTTAGCGCAAGCCAACGGAATTCTGCTCTTCACTAAATGCATCGAAGCCCTCACCGCCATAGCCACCCCAACCTCACTATCTCTCCATGGCCATCCCAACTGTTTTATCTCGTTCCCAGTTTATGTTGATGCTAACGTGGCACTATACGGCCCCTCAATATATCCAAGACAAAGTAGCCGTTTTAGTTTTGCAATTTATCATTTTCATGCAATATATATTATAATTTTTTTTTTTTAAACTAATTGAGTTCTTTTACTTATCATCCATACGTCATAATCACCCCAACCGTGGAACAACGCGAGAATGAGAATGAGACGAATAGTACCAGATTTGACAATTGGGCTAAACGTCTCCTCATAGTCAAGCCCGTGAAGTTTAGTGAAGCCACGGGCAACAAGGTAGACTTTGTAACGTTCAATGGACCCATCAGCCCGGGTTTTAATTTTGAAAACACTTACTACCAACTAAATTCATATTTGGGCGTATAGGAACTAAAGTCCGTGTATGATTTGCATGAAGGGCCTTAATTTCATCTTGCATGGCCTGTTGCAACCGTGGGTCTTTGAGGGCCTGGATGTAGGTCTTGGGCTCTTAAGCATGGGTAAATAGCCACAAAACATGTAGGTATAGGATAACGAATGGAGAGGTAGACCTTAGGACGTATAGTGCCATCTTGAGTACTTGTAATCATAGGATGAGTGTGAATTGGGCTTGGGAAGATAATGGGTGATGGCTCATTTGATGCGGGAGATGACGCAATAGGAAACGATGGAGCCAAAGAGAAGGTCGGGCTAGAGGGGTCACTGGGGGCTGCTACCACTGGAGCTGAGGGCATAGACTCATGCGCAACATGCTGAAGGGCTCGAGGAAGAGCACAGACCCGAAACAACTGCAAGTTGTCTGAGGAAGGAGACTGTGAACATAGAAAATGAAACGTAAGTTCATCAAAAATAACATGCAGGGATATATAGATGCAACATGTGTCCATAGCCATGCATCAATACCCTTTATGTTGGAAAAAGTATCCAAGAAACACACACCGAGCTAATTTATAGGCAAGCTATGAACATCCAAACGGGGTGAGACATGGATAACATGCACACCCGAAAACTCTTAAATGAGTGCAGGGAGGAGTGCCAAAAACCAGCTCATGAGGAGATTTATTCTGTAAAACTGGAGTGAGTAACTTGTTTATGAGAAACACTGCAGTGTGAAAAGTTGTTGTCCAATACTTAGATGGAACGAAGGAATAAGCCAACAAAGTCAAACCCGTTTCAATGATGTGGCAGTGACAACGTTTAGCCAGACCGTTTTGCTCAAGAGTACCAGAACAAGAGAGGCGATGAACAATCCCATAAGACGCAAATACTTGTCGTAAAGTGTGATTGACAAATTCACCTCCACCATCGCTTTGGATAATTTTAGGCCAGATGTTAAACTGAGTTTCTAAGAATTTTAGGAAGGTGGGAAAAAGAGTAATAACATTAGATTTTCGAACCATCGGAAAATGCCAAACATAGCGGGAATATTCATAAACAACGACAAGATAAAACCGATAACCATCGTATGATGAGAGAGTGGCCAGACCCCAAGCATCACTATGAAGAGTATGCAAAAATGTAGAAGCATATGAATTTTTGGAAGAAAACGGTAATTTGGTAGATTTTCACAAGCTACAACTCTCACAAAAACCAACTATTTTATCCAAAGATGATAAACAAGACAATAAATATTGAAGAGTCCAAGAATAAGGATGCCCCAGCCTTGCATGCCACACGTCCAGAAACTTTAGTTGCCATCAAACCAATAGGTGGGTGCTGAAGGTGCTTGGAAGTGAGCAGATACAAGCCATCCTCCATAAAGCTTTTAAACATCACCTTACTCGTTCTCAGATCCATAACAACAAAGCCCCATGGATAAAAAAAAAAAAAATAGCAGTGATTATCCTGTGTAAACTGAGAAACTGAAAGTAAATTTTTAGTGATCTCAGAAACAATAAGCACATTATCTAATCTAAGATTAGTGGCAGAAACTTTAAGATTACCAATACCAGTAATGGATAGACCATTTCCATTTCCAGCCACGACCGAATCAATTCCAGAGTAAGGGTGAATACCTTCAACATCAACAGTATTTGAAGTCATATGATGATTAGCCCCAGTATCCAGGTACCATGGTTCATGAACAATGTCACCCACCTTTAAGGCTGTAAAAGCCTTGTATTGTTCGGTCTCTTCATCAGTGGCACAACAGCCCTCAACCTTGTGGTTAGGACCACCGCACCAGAAGCAAGTGATGCGAGCGCAACTACCAGTACAAGATCCATTGGTACCACAATATGAATCACGACTACCACAAGTGAAAGGTGGTGTGCGGCTACCAGTGAATTGTTGGGAGCGATTGTCAGTAGAGCGAGAGCCATTGGAACGATGTTGAGATCCACGAGTACTTCCATTTTGACCTCCACGAGATCCAATAGAAAGCCATGCCGATTTGTATAAAGAGCAACAGCAAGAGATTTTTTTTGAACAGTGATGAGTTGTAGCTCAAAGTCTCGTAACTTACTGATAACACCTTCAACAAATGGAAAAATGTCGCGAGCATTGAGAGCTGCAACAATGGGATCAAATCCCAAACCTAAGCCGCGAAGAAGGCACACAGTGAAGTCATCATCGTCCATGGGCTTCCTGGCACCACGAAGTGAGAGAGCCAACGCCTTGGCTTTGTGGAGATAGTCTTCCAATGAAGAACCTCCTTTAGTGAGTGTCTGGGGCTCACCTTTCATCTGCTAAACACGATCACGTGTATGGCTTCCATACAAGGATTCCAAAACATTCCAAGCATCATGGGATGACTCACCTATTGATGACCTGAGCCTGAGGGGCATCAGATAGAGAGCTATTTAGCCAAGCCATAATTAATTGATCAGTGTGTAGCCAATGAGCTGCTGCTGGGTTGGGGTGCAGCATACCATCTTCACCGATAGTAGTTGCAGGTAGACATGGAACCTCATTCCTGACATAGCCAAGAAGGTCATGGCCATGTAAAACAGGGACAACTTGGGCTTTCCACAACAGGTAATTAGTGGAGGCAAGTTTAATCGAGACCTCAGGGAGGTTAGTCTTGGCAAGAGAAAGCATAAGTGAAGCAAATTCATCCACAGGTGGGATCGAAAAGGTTGAAGAAAATTCCAATGTACCAACCTCGGGAGCGTCTGATACCATGTAAAAGAATAACTTACCTCATGTATGAGGTCCTTGTATTCATTTATAGGAAAGTTTATAAAGGTCAACTACCAGCTATACAATTGCAAAACAAGGAAAGTAATAAGTACGAAAATATACAGCTATACAAGAATCATTGAATGAAGAAAACATGGGTAGGAAGTCACGACAATGACTGAGGAATCCTTTCCAGATAATATGCTTTGTCACCTCCGACCTGACCCATTCCTCCCAGCACCAAAAACCGGGCATCAGGAGATGAGTTCTCAGGGTGGCGAACCCTGTACTCGCCCTCTTCTTTACCGCAAGCCAACAAAGTTCTGCTCTTCACTAAATGCATCGAAGCCCTCACCGCCATAGCCACCCCAACCTCACTATCTCTCCATGGCTATCCCAATTGTTTTATCTCGTTACCAATTTATCGTTGATGCTAAAGTGGCACTATACAACCCCCTGAATATATCCAAGAGAAAGTGTAGCCATTTTTTTAAGAGTTTTGCTATTTATCATTTCCACAGGCTATATATATATATATATATTTTTTAGTTTTATTTCTCCTAAACTAATTGAGTTCTTTTACTTATCATCCATATACCACACATTTAGTAAGAGAAAAAAAATTAAAAAATTATGTGTGGTGTGTGATGTGAGAATGATAAATAGAATTTTTTATTTTTTAAAGAATAATTATAGTTTTCTTTACACTACACATTATTTACGTGATATAATTTAATTTAGAGTTATGCTACATGCAGTCAGCTTTGCGTACTCTTTACTCACTCCACTGATTTGATTGACCAAAATAATTATTTTATATTAAAAAAAAGTGACACAACCAATCACATTAGTGGAGTGCACAAAGAGTACGCAAAAGTGACTGTATATAAAGTTTTTGCTTAATTTATAAGTGATATAATTTAATTTAAAATATTTATATTACCCAAATATCTTTGTATTGTAACACAAATATCTACCAATTCACTCAATAAATTGGTTAGTCTTCAATTATGCAATTATTTAATAATAAAGCAATAACATAAAGTAATTAAATTGCATAACACCAAGATTGGTAATGAATGGAAATCTTTTAAAGAATTCTTTAAAGGTAAATCCCTACAGAGCAGTCAAACCCAGAAAAGTCAATTTTATTATTTGAAAATCAAGTACAAGTAATCTCAATTACAAAGCCTTTGTTAATTGACTCTCTTACTTGACTTGACAAACAACATGTTTATCTCTACCGCAATAGCAGCCAGGACCTTTGACGATGTTCAAACATTGACTTTTCTCCTGGAACTCAAGTGGCTAAATCACGATTACGCTATGTCAGTCTTGGATCGATCATACTCTTTGAGAGAAACAACATGAAAATTCTCCAAGAAATTTTCTCACCAAAATATGCACTGGAAAGTACTCTAAAAAATATCCAAAACTGAATCTTTACGGATCTTAACCAATATGATCCCTTAAATAAACAATCTGAAAACAGTTTAAATTGTAGTAGGATTCTACTGACTAAGTGTCTCTATCGCAACGGCTCTGCTGACGGAATGTTGACACCTAACACTTTATCTTCTCAGCAGTAGCAGTTTCACATTCAAACTCTTCTCTAGATAATACTAAAACTCTTGGAACTTAGTTTTTACATTCTTGACTTATTTAAAACACTTCCTAACAACTTTTAGATAAATTCAAAATAGCTATAGATAAATTCAAAGTGTTTTACATTCATTCAAATTATAAAACCAAAAATAAGATGAAGTCTATCTTCTTAGTCGACACCTAGTCCTATCTAAACTTATTAACTTAGTCACTTAGTCCTAGCCAAGCCCTGGCAATTTACAAATATAAATTTTAAAATTTAATTCTAGAGAAATAATTACATTGATTAAGGTGTGTATTATAATTGTTTAATTATTGTCCTTTTATATAAGATTAATGAAATAATAATAAATAATTATTTGATCATTTAGATTAGGGGTGTTCATCCGGGCCGGGTTTTTTCCCGGCCTGGTCCGGAACCCGGGAAACCGGATTCCGGTTCCGGATTCCGGCTCGGAACAAATCCGGGCCTGAACCCGGGTTGACTCGGGCCGGGTACGGGTTGTAAATCCGGAACCCGGGTTTACAACCCGGAACCCTTTTTTTTTTTTCTTTTTTTCTTTTTTTTTCTTTCTTTCTTTCTATTTTTTTTTTTAAATATCAAGATGTTCAGTACATTCTTTTTCTCAAAAATCTAAACTAAGAAAGATGCCCTTGTCATCTTTCCACCTTATAACAAATCCCACAACAGTTTGCATTTTCTAGCATATGGGTGTTTACCTCGACTTATTGAGTATATCTGCATCATGCACATATGATTTGATTATGGATTGGTTAAGTGGTTGGGTGAAGGTCCAGACCATTTAGATGAAGGCTTTGTTCCAAAAAAAAAAAACATAAAAAGAAAAACTTGGGCCACATTTTTATTTTAAAAAATAGTATGTAGACCACATTTTTGTTATTATTACACTTAAATAATTTTGAAAGTGTAAATAATAACATCAATTACATCATAATTATCAAACTCGTGAACATAGACTAAAAAAAAAAAAAAACCAGGTTCCGGATTGTAAACCCAGGTTCTGGATTTACAACCCGGATTCATCCGGGTTCCGGCCCGGGTTTGAAACCCGGGTTCCGGTCTGGGTGTACCCGGCTTCCCGGGTTGGAACCCGGATGAACACCCCTAATTTAGATAAGAAAAATTAAATGATAATTAAAAGATTATACATGTCGGCAGATTTTCCCAGTGCGATATCCAATATAGTTGATCACAATTTTACTCTTACAATGGTTTTATTTGTGGTGTTTATATATGGCTTGCAAAAATAAGTAAATGAGACAAAGTGGAAGAGACAGATTTTACACTAGCCTCATTTGTTTTTACAGATGAGATGACATATGATGAGATGAGTTGAGATTAAAATTAAAATTTACATAAAATATTATTAGAATATATTTTTTAATATTATTTTTATTTTAGGATTTGAAAATATTGAATTGTTTATTTTATTTTGTGTAAAAATTTAAAAATTTTGTAATGATTAGATGAGATGAGATGAATTAAGAGAAGTTGTGAAAACAAACGAGACAGGTTTGTTTGGAAAAAGCTAATTTTCAACTCATAATTTTCTTCTCATCTCATCTCCTTCTCAAACATCACTCAAATACAAAGATTTTCAAATTAATCATTACAATATTTTCAAACTAATCATTACATGAATTTTCTCAAATTAATTATTACAACTTTCAAAACCTTTCAAACAACAAATTAAAAAATAATTCAACTTTTTCAAATTCTCAAACAAAAATAATACTAAAAACTCTATTATAACAATATTTTAATTTTATAATTTTTTTTTATTCAAATTTTTCTCTTTCATTTCTCAAAACCTCATAAAATATTAACTCAAATTATCTCACTACTATTCACAAACTATCTTACTACTATTCACAAAATTCTCATCTCATCTCACTCTCCAAACTTCTTCAGATGTAGCAAGGTGAAATAGCGATGCAAAATCCGCTATAAATAATTTATTTACATAAGTTTTCATTACACTCTAATTGCTCTCTATTACTTTGAAATAGATGAGTGAAGGGAGATCACGAGAATGAAGGGGAGGCCAATATAAATATCTCTTGGTAAGACATAAACCTTCTACATTACTAACTTATTAGGCATTTTCTATTAGAATCTCCTAATAGGTGCTGAGCGAAGGAGGGCACGGTGGACGTTCCAGCTAGCTGACAGATAATTGTCTCAACATGATATTCTCCATTGGTAGGTTTTGTCCCCAACAACAGGCATACAACATCTTTTATGATTCCTTTTATAAACCATGGACAGTTTTGCTGTTGAGTCTTATGATAAAAGCTTAAAACAGACGGAACATAAAATCATGGAAACTTTTGTTGTTGGCCCTTCATTCAAACTCCAAAATGTTGTCTTCTTTGCTAGGCTTTGGGCTTTTGGGCACATGTATGTGCAAAATCGGGAGCTTTGCTTGCTGCAACATGAATAATGAATATGCAGCTGAAAAGCGACAACCATAATTAATTGAAGAGAGTTGCGTACGGTGGATGGGATGGGTCCAAAACCAGAAACGCTGCTCATGAACACGTGAAAATTTAGGAAGTAGGAGGAAGTCAGCTTGGTGTTGTGAGAAACTCATTCTCTTTTGTTTTGCTTTCCCTAATTCCTTTGGTGGGAAGACAAGGTCAAAGGATATATAAGAACATGATGAGTTGTCGTCGGAGGTAATCAATGAAAGGACACTATTATCAGCTTGATGATGATCATGTCCTTTTTTTTTTACGGAAAATGGTGGTGGTTGTGCGATACAGGTTGATGTGAACGTAGAGCCAAAAGTAACATAATGATCTTTTGGGCTACAAAATCAGGTAAAAGCTCACAACCCCCCATGAAATTCTCTTCAAAAGGCCACTCCTTGAGGCCGATCGAGTAGCATGATCATTCACACCACTCCGATGCAACACAACTTAAAAACTTCTTCGGCTTTCTTTGAAGGAATGATGAAGTTCCATAGTTCAAGGACCCACGCATACAGATTGTGCTCAATTAATTCACTGTTTCCATCCTTCTATTATCAATGTTTGTTACAGTCTGTGTCTTTAATAATAAATGATATTTGCAATCATAAAATGAGCAAACGTCACTCAATTTCTTTGTTAAAAGTAAGTAAATATGAGGACTCACATAAAACAAAACTAATTTTTTAATAGTAGACCCCACTCTTTTTCAAAACAATTATGCGACGCTTGCGCACTCCACGACTGTATATAGCATTATTCTAATAATAATAATAATATGGATATAAATATTTTACATTAATCTATTTTACATTAATCTATTTTACAATTACCAGCCAATATGATATTATCATTTCATCAAAATTATTAACTCTTTGAGTTTTCCGTTAATTTTAATTATTTATTGTGATATTTATTATAATTATAAAGAATTAAAATACATTTATTGAGATGCCAAAATTCGATATCAGTAGCGTATTTAGAGTATCAATAACCGACTTTACGAATATATATTGTAAGCGAAAAAACAATTATTTAAAACGTTTCTGTTCATCTTTTTGCAATATATGTGAAAGAACGGAATGGAAATGGGGGCCCATATAAAATTTCTGCTACACACCACTCTTTTTACAAGTGGGCCCATACGATTCTCTTGACATTATATTGGTCCTAGGGCCCATTTACATCAAGCACGTGGATATTTTGGACGGTTACTGGCTCAGATTACCAGACTACCTGTTTGAGTTCTAGCCTTATGGGTCATGTGATGCACCTTGTTGTCCACTTTTGCCCCCCTAAAAACCAAGTTTTCCAAAACCCCACTCCTTTTTTTTTAATTTCTTTGTGATTATTATTATTATTATATTCTTTCACTTATAATTTTGAAGTGGAAAATAGTCTTTTTATAATGCTCAAATATTTTACAAAAAAAATTAAAAATTAAAAAGTTGAATGCTAAAGCTTTCTCGATCAGCCAATTTGACATATCAGCGATGTGGAAGATGAATTATTTATATTAACCTTAAGAAATATAATAAAAGATTATAAGAAATCCTGTATTATTTTTGTATGAAAGCGAGGGATGATGACGACGACGTGATATTATTGTGGGGGTGCATTGACAATTTTTAAAAATTGAAAGTTGATGCACATAAAAGCTTAAAAGAGTCAATTCTATGGACCAAAATAGTTAGGAGGTCCACAAATAAAACATGTTCACGTTAGTCAAAAAAAAGAAAAAAAAAAAAAAAAGGTTGCTTGAAAAGTATTTTAGAGTAAATTCCTAAGTGGACAAAGGGTGGAAAGGGTAAATTGACTATCTGTCATGGGACCCAGCTGGTCTGGTCCTCCCTTTTATGTGGAATGAATGTAATAAAAAAAGCTTTTGGTGGGCTGAGAATAGGCCCAACCAAAAATTGTATTTACAATGAAATTATTAATGAAGTTACGAGTTGGCGGAGATTTGCTTGTCTTGTTAGGATGAAAAATCACCGAACACATCCGACCCTTCTCTTATTCCAATCAATTGTGTAGCAGGAGTTAGCTGTTTCAGGGTTTTTTTTTCTTTTTTTTTATTTATTTATCTTCTCCATTTTCTTGTTTACTTTGATGTTCATGTTTTATTTATCAGTTTGGTCAATAAATATCCCAGCTACCAATCGACTCAACGAAGTCGGTTTGATTCAACTGTCGAGTGTCGACACCCATTAGTCGTTCGCCAATACAAAATATTGTTTATCAATTATAATTATTATTATTATTATTATTATTATTATAATCTGGGCAACGTCCTGGATACGCCTAACAATGATTTAAATAAATTAAAAAAAATGTAAAAGTCAGTAGTTTATTTGTCTGAAAAAAAAATATAAAATAAACAAAATTTAAACTTCAGTAAAGTATAAGTATTGGTCTGCATTTATATTGAATTATCTATTTACTCTCTATATAATAATAAAATATTATTAATCTAATCATTTTTTTAATTTTTATTTTTATCACATTTTATAGTTCTACTAATTAAAATATTAATAATAATTATATTCTAATCAAATTAATAATATTAAATACTAATATTAATAATAATTATATTCTAATTAAATTAATAATTAATATTATATATTGATTGTTTTAAGTATTTTATTAGTTAGTTAAATTTACTTAAAGTTGATTTTACCATGACAATGCTCTAAAGCGTTTATGTTCTAAAGAATAAAATCATTTTAATTTTTTTATTTAAAAAAATTGAAAAACAAAAGAAAGAAAATGAGTACACTGTCAGAACAAAAAGAACATGAAAAAGAGATGTCAATTCATGTGTGCCGCAGGGCTATTAAGGGTCTTTTCGTAAAACATGATCCTTCATTAAATTCTACAATGGAGCTACACATCAAATAGTCAAGAGTCTTAAAGACCTTTTAGTAAAACAAGATCCTTTATTAAATTCTACAAGGAAGCTACACGTCAAATAGTCAAGGGTCTTAAGAGCCTTTTGGTAAAACATGACTTAACGAACTTAAAGGAAAAATAAGAAAAGTTAACAGAAAAATAATAAAAATTACTATTCACATTTAGATAGCCACTTATTATAATAAAGTAGATATATATATATATATAGAGAGAGAGAGAGAGAGAGAGAGATTTTCCTTAATTTTCTTATCAAATTGGATGATTCAATCTAGAAAGGTCGATATTCAACCTCGATCATAGTACGTGCGTGTCGAGATTTATAAATAAACATTGGTATGAACATGATTTATAAATTTTTCAACTTCCTATGCATTTGTAAATTTAATTTAATTTATTTTCCCCAACATTTAAAGATAAATAAAATTAATTATCATCTAGTCCCAAAATAACTCATTGGACTATATTTTCACGATGACGTGTTTAATGACGATTTAAGTTCAGTCACAAACTATATATGAGGTATAAAATTCATAATCATTTATTTCCAATTCACATCAAAATTGGTTTAGAGGTCTTGTACTCATAATGATTCAAGCATATAAATGTCAAGATGTCTCAAAAAAATGGTCCATGTGAGGGAAGACATTGCGATCAAGTGGGCTCCTAAAGATCCCAAAATCTTCTTCAAGATTAGGTCCCCCATCTATCAATCTATCTTATATCTAGATATTTGAAATTGTTACCTTGATTGAATAAAAATAAATAAATACAGCTGATGTTGGAACGGATGAACAAGCTGGCCGGAGACAAGAATAATTGGAAAAATGATAAGAAGTTAGGTGAATTAAATTACTATCAATATATTTAATTTGCTTCCTAACAATGCTAGCTTCCAATTAATGGGTCACTTCCACCAACTTTCTTTTGGAAACAATTCCACAACCCTCTTACCACTCACCTAATCTATGTCATGAAATACATGATTAATTAGTTTCTGTGCTAATTCATGAAAAAAATAAAAACGAATTTAGAGTTTTGCTATTTACAAATCAGTGTATAATATAAGGAAAATTCTATACACTATATCATCATCCCACGTTCATCATACTATATATGATGTAGCACATTTATCATCATTGAATAATCATTTATTAGATGATTATTTATTATCCAATTGTGATAAATATGCCACATCTTACATAATGGAATGAAGGTAGAATGGTTGTGCGGTGTATAGCATTACTCATAATATAAACATATCGCTTTGCTTGCAATTTAAAATACAAATATTTTTTACCAGTAATTAATATATTTGAAAACAAAACTTTTTAACGAAACACAAAAATGTGTGAAATGTGACTCACCACTCATATTATATATATATATATATATATGTGTGTATGTATATGTGGGCTTGAAAGTGATGAGCTGCATTTCATGCCAAGAAAAATGAGAGAGACTTGACTGAGTTGTGGCCAAAATGATGGGAACAACTGGAATTTTGGAAAGCCACCCCGGGACACATATATCTTGAGGAGATACCAAGCAATTAAGTGGCAACTTTTTGGTCGGCAGGTTATGCCCTAGTTGTCCAGGAACTCTTCAAAGAAATTAAAATCCAGAAAATGAAAATCCTCGGCCTCCAAAAGAATTTACATCATGTGGCTCATACACACTTATGTGGTTCACGTGTTGCATGTTTGGAGAAAGTGCATGCATCATGCATGCGTCCTCCCGCCCTACCTTGTCCAAAAATACTTTCACCCCCCATCTTAATTTTCTTTTTTTTTTACCCAACATTATTGGCACCATGTCCGGCAGTTTTGTCTCATTCAAACATACAATTTCAAACACATTCATGATTTTTTTTTCTTTAATTCATACAGTTGGCATTATAATGTCCTCATTCACTAAGTGCTGCAACTCTACTTAATTAGTTTATTCACAGCACCAAGTGAATATTCTTATAGGATCCCTTGTTGACCTCAAGAGAACGATAGAGAAATTAATTCGGTTAATCGAAATATGATTATCAGGCTACCTCCTCTTAATTATACGTGGGTCTAATATATAAAATATTTAATTAAATATATGAAAGTGTAGAATCAGAGTTTGAATTAAAGACTTATGCTCTGACATCATGTGAACGAAATCACTGTTTGTCCAAAAAATTTAAACCTATACTCATATGATCTATTTAAATAAATTCATAAGATTAATTCATCTCATAAAACCGGTTCTATAAGAGATGGTTGTTCATTCCTTATAAACATGTTTAATACCTTGTTCACGGGTAATATGAGATTATTCTTCAACACCTTCCCTCACATGCAGGTCAGTATTTTTTCTAATCCTTGTCACGGGATAAATACTGTGGACCGGCCTCATTCATCTTGTGGTGGGTTTTAATATCATGAAGAAGTTCATGAGTCTAACTCATTTTATAAAATCGATTTTACAAGAGATTGTTTATTTTTTATAAATATATCTAAAACTTTGTCAACAGATAATATGAAATTATTTCTCATCTATTAAGGTCAGAATAAAAGTTGCTATGAAAACTATAAGAAAGAAAGAACGAAGATTATGTCATATGCTGTTGGTGACAAAAAAGAATAAAATAAAGAAGGAAAATGGGCGGGGTTGAGATGCTCATATTCACAAGGCTAAACGTGACCTACTACTACTTTTTTGTGTCTAATCAAAAAGATGTCACAATGGGTCCGTCATCAGAATATGTCAATGCTTACGGGCTTCATGTTATAATAAAGACAGCAACAACCCAATTAAAAAAAAAAAAGTCGGATAAACATGCTTCACTCTGATTGGCCATGGACAACTCGGATAAACTTATAAAAAAAAAAAAAAAGTTAGAACTCTCAAAAGAATCGTGCTTTATAATAATAATAATAATAATGCTCATGAAAAACTAGGGTTTCTTGGCTTTTTGCATGCATTAATGTCAGAATATTTTCACCGCGCGTCCAATATATAATGACATTTTTTNGAGAGAGAGAGAGAGAGAGAGAGAGAGAGAGAGATTTTCCTTAATTTTCTTATCAAATTGGATGATTCAATCTAGAAAGGTCGATATTCAACCTCGATCATAGTACGTGCGTGTCGAGATTTATAAATAAACATTGGTATGAACATGATTTATAAATTTTTCAACTTCCTATGCATTTGTAAATTTAATTTAATTTATTTTCCCCAACATTTAAAGATAAATCAAATTAATTATCATCTAGTCCCAAAATAACTCATTGGACTATATTTTCACGATGACGTGTTTAATGACGATTTAAGTTCAGTCACAAACTATATATGAGGTATAAAATTCATAATCATTTATTTCCAATTCACATCAAAATTGGTTTAGAGGTCTTGTACTCATAATGATTCAAGCATATAAATGTCAAGATGTCTCAAAAAAATGGTCCATGTGAGGGAAGACATTGCAATCAAGTGGGCTCCTAAAGATCCCAAAATCTTCTTCAAGATTAGGTCCCCCATCTATCAATCTATCTTATATCCTAGATATTTGAAATTGTTACCTTGATTGAATATAAATAAATAAATACAGCTGATGTTGGAACGGGTGAACAAGCTGGCCGGAGACAAGAATAATTGGAAAAATGATAAGAAGTTAGGTGAATTAAATTACTATCAATATATTTAATTTGCTTCCTAACAATGCTAGCTTCCAATTAATGGGTCACTTCCACCAACTTTCTTTTGGAAACAATTCCACAACCCTCTTACCACTCACCTAATCTATGTCATGAAATACATGATTAATTAGTTTATGTGCTAATTCATGAAAAAAATAAAAACGAATTTAGAGTTTTGCTATTGACAAATCAGTGTATAATATAAGGAAAATTCTATACACTATATCATCATCCCACGTTCATCATACTATATATGATGTAGCACATTTATCATCATTGAATAATCATTTATTAGATGATTATTTATTATCTAATTGTGATAAATATGCCACATCTTACATAATAGAATGAAGGTAAAATATTAGTGGTGCGGTGTATAACATTACTCATAATATAAAGACATCGCTTTGCTTGCAATTTAAAATACAAATATTTTTTACCAGTAATTAATATATTTGAAAACAAAACTTTTTAACGAAATACAAAAATGTGTAAAATGTGACTCACCACTCATATTATATATATATATATATGTGTGTATGTATCTATATGTATATGTGGGCTTGAAAGTGATGAGCTGCATTTCATGCCAAGAAAAATGAGAGAGACTTGACTGAGTTGTGGCCAAAATGATGGTAACAACTGGAATTTTGGAAAGCCACCCCGGGACACATATATCTTGAGGAGATACCAAGCAATTAAGTGGCAACTTTTTGGTCGGCAGGTTATGCCCTAGTTGTCCAGGAACTCTTCAAAGAAATTAAAATCCAGAAAATGAAAAAAAAATTTACATCATGTGGCTCATACACACTTATGTGGTTCACGTGTTGCATGTTTGGAGAAAGTGCATGCATCATGCATGCGTCCTCCCGCCCTACCTTGTCCAAAAATACTTTCACCCCCCATCTTAATTTTCTTTTTTTTTTACCCAACATTATTGGCACCATGTCCGGCAGTTTTGTCTCATTCAAACATACAATTTCAAACACATTCATGATTTTTTTTTCTTTAATTCATACAGTTGGCATTATAATGTCCTCATTCACTAAGTGCTGCAACTCTACTTAATTAGTTTATTCACAGCACCAAGTGAATATTCTTATAGGATCCCTTGTTGACCTCAAGAGAACGATAGAGAAATTAATTCGGTTAATCGAAATATGATTATCAGGCTACCTCCTCTTAATTATACGTGGGTCTAATATGTAAAATATTTAATTAAATATATGAAAGTGTAGAATCAGAGTTTGAATTAAGGACTTATGCTCTGACATCATGTGAACGAAATCACTGTTTGTCCAAAAAATTTGAACCTATACTCATATGATTTATTTAAATAAATTCATAAGATTAATTCATCTCATAAAACCGGTTCTACAAGAGAGGGTTGTTCATTCCTTATAAACATGTTTAATACATTGTTCACGGGCAATATGAGATTATTCCTCAACACATTCCCTCACATGCAAGTCAGTATTTTTTCTAATCCTTGTCACGGGATAAATACTGTGGATCGGCCTCATTCATCTTGTGGTAGGTTCTAATATCATGAAGAAGTTCATGAGTCTAACTCATTTTATAAAATCGATTTTACAAGAGATTGTTTATTTTTTATAAATATATCTAAAACTTTGTCAACAGATAATATGAAATTATTTCTCAACTATTAAGGTCAGAATAAAAGTTGCTATGAAAACTATAAGAAAGAAAGAACGAAGATTATGTCATATATAAATATGCTGTTGGTGACAAAAAAGAATAAAATAAAGAAGGAAAATGGGCGGGGTTGAGATGCTCGTATTCACAAGGCTAAACGTGACCTACTACTACTTTTTTGTGTCTAATCAAAAAGATGTCACAATGGGTCCGTCATCAGAATATGTCAATGCTTACGGGCTTCATGTTATAATAAAGACAGCAACAACCCAATTAAAAAAAAAAAAAGTCGGATAAACATGCTTCACTCTGATTGGCCATGGACAACTCGGATAAACTTATAAAAAAAAAAAAGTTAGAACTCTCAAAAGAATCGTGTTTTATAATAATAATAATAATGCTCATGAAAAACTAGGGTTTCTTGGCTTTTTGCATGCATTAATGTCAGAATATTTTCACCGCGCGTCCAATATATAATGACATTTTTTTTCTTTTTTTTTTAATTGCCTTTTAGGAGAAGGCCGATGTTTTTGCAGGCTTGGGGATTTTTTTCGGGTTCTATCTGGAAAATAATCAGATTTATTGTTAAAAATTAAATTTTTTTATATAGATCTTAAATTTTTTTTTAAAAAAATAAATTATGCAAAATTTATATACTCTAAAATTAGATATATTATTTCTCAACTAAATTTCGACGGNAAAAAAATAAATAAATTATGCAAAATTTATATACTCTAAAATTAGATATATTATTTCTCAACTAAATTTCGACGGCATCATGCCATCATGATAATACAAACACACACACATATATATATAAATATATATTGCTAATAAGCTAAAGTATATTATTGGACAATATTATTATTTATTATTTTCAATTTATTAAGCCCACTTGTCGGGTGCTTCCCCCACCAAATACACACCGAAACAAAACCCACATTATTGTATTAATAAATAATCAGCACATGATGTTATCTCTTAATTTGGACGTTTGATTTTTTTTTTTTAAATTGATAAATACAAGATACTTTTCACAACATGTTTCACAATCATATTTTAAAATGAGGGATACTAGTGTAAAATACCATATAAAAATAGCATCANTTTTAAAAAAATAAATTATGCAAAATTTATATACTCTAAAATTAGATATATTATTTCTCAACTAAATTTCGACGGCATCATGCCATCATGATAATACAAACACACACACACACATATATATATAAATATATATTGCTAATAAGCTAAAGTATATTATTGGACAATATTATTATTTATTATTTTCAATTTATTAAGCCCACTTGTCGGGTGCTTCCCCCACCAAATACACACCGAAACAAAACCCACATTATTGTATTAATAAATAATCAGCACATGATGTTATCTCTTAATTTGGACGTTTGATTTTTTTTTTAAATTGATAAATACAAGATACTTTTCACAACATGTTTCACAATCATATTTTAAAATGAGGGATACTAGTGTAAAATACCATATAAAAATAGCATCACTTTATAAAAATATTATAATTTTACATCATGTAAAAAGTGTTGTGTATATCATTATTCTTTTTTTTCCTTCTTTTATGTAGTACCATTCTTAAGATTTTTGAATATAATAAAAAAGAACAATGCTACTTATCATTCTAATTTTCGTAATCATCATCTTATGATGTGTCATTAGATGATTAGAGATTATTTATTATATTTTACTTATAAACCTATCATTCAATACCACATAATAGAATTATGAGAGAATGATGAAAAAATAAATAATGAATAGGATTTTTCAATAAAAAAAAATAAGGATTTGAAGAGTAGTCATGAAAAATATATAGGAGCCACGTCGTCCACTTATAAATTTGAATGGTTTGGAGTTTTTTGGAATTCAAGATATGAATTTAGCACGCTTGAAAAGTAGTCGTGAAAATATATATATATATATATATATATGTATATTGGAGCCACGTCGACTAAGTTTGAATGGTTTGGAGTTTTTTGGAATTTAAATTTTGGTTTGGTAGCATGTGAGCTTTTCATTCATAGTTCAAATCCATGAGTCAAATTAGGATTTTAAATAAATAAATGCAAAGGCATGGGCACCGACACGGAAGACAAATTCATCTATAATAGCCCCGCCTAAGAGGTAATAATTAATATATAGGCCGAATATCCTCACGAGATATACTTTGACAAATATCATAAGAATATCTTTATAAATTAAAATAATATATAGGCCGTGTAATATTGATTTCATTTTATTTTAATACATATAATATCATATCAAATCATACTAATTTATAAATTTATTTTTATAAAATTATATATACAAGTGTGTGTGGAGGATATATCCTCAATATGGTTGGCTTGATATGACTTTATTTGTAAAAAATATTTTAATACTATATTATCAATTCTCTTTGACTAGTAATTTTGCTTACTAAAGGCATGTGTCTTATGCAACCAGGATGTCAAATGCATGCATTATAAAAAAAAAATTATTTATTTGTAGTCAGTTAGTTTCAATAAAATTATTATTTACAATTAAAATGATTATATTTTGATTATAAATAGTCTTTTTATCATAAACAAATAGTCACAAAAATCCATTTTCTTGTAATAACAATTCAGTTAATTACCGTCTTCACGGTAACTTGTGAAGTTCTTGTGCTTAACAAATATTAAGTCTAAAGAATAATGGAAAAAGATTCCCTCAAGATAAAGTAATAGAAAATTAAGGATGTAATTGCCTCTTGTTTTATACCATATGATATGCATATTAAGGTTTTGATGCTTATACTTGTATTCTGTCTGGTTGAGATTGAGAAATAATTTCAACTTATATCATCTTATCATTATAATTTTTTTAAATTTATACATAAAATATAATAAATAATAATATTAAAAAATAATATTATAACAATATTTTATTTAATTTTTAATTTCATTATCAACTTATATCTTCTTAACTCACTATCTAAACCGTACCGAGTTAATGGAAGCACGATTTTTAAGTTCAATGTACATGGTCACGTAAATAATAGTCAAATGTTTATTTATTTAACAGGAAGAGCTGCATGGCATGACACTGCTCACCCACCTCCCTCTCTTTTATATATACATATATATATATATATATATATATATATATATAAAAGAACAGACATACACATAAAAGAAGCACGTGTTGAAGAGCAATAAAAAATATATATAAAAGAAAAGAGAAAAATAAATTGCCAACGCATAATTCATAAATAAAAGCTTCTGAAAAACCATAGCCTGCTGCGCAGTCAACCACCTCAATCTCGTTAATTGTCTTCACAGAATGTACGGTCAGGATAATTTATTACTACCGCATCTAAATCTCTATGAAAAAGATACCATAGCATTAATGAAACATCCCGATGCATGCTTCGCCGTATTCATCGATCTTCTTCAGCATGGGCTTCCTCGCTCCTACAAAATTGATACTTAACTGATGTCGTGTTTAGCGTCGGGGGTGAAGAAATGTTAAAAAGGTGACGATTAAATATAAATTATATCAACTAAAAATATATATTATCATTTTAGAAAGGAAAATAATATTTGCATCCACAAAGTACGTAAGTGCCGCACATTTATTTTTTTTTTAAAAGTAAATATGAAATTCACATAAAAAAATATAAATTATGTTAGATATAGTCATAGATTGTATGCACTATAAGAAAAATGAACATTTATGACGGATTATTTGTGACGATAATAACTATTTACGACGAAAACAAACTCATTTTATCAAAAAATAATCATTTTTACAAGAAATAACTAATCACAAATAAACAGTTTTCTTGCAGTGACGTTTTACAATTAGCATTTCTCTATTACAATTCTAATTAATTCTTGTGTTCAAAATGAAAGTTATTATTCATATGATCAAGTTAGATGAAGATATGAACGCTCGTATAAAATATTGTATTATGCTATATTCACATGTAATTTTTTTTTTTTTTATAAATACTTAAATTTCAAATCCTTGTACATCAATTATAAATAAGATAACAACAAATAAAAAATACATGTATGCTTCCATTTAAAATCCCATTCGGTTCATTTTGCTAAATAAATGGAAATATATTTAAAGTGCGATATATTAATCGGTTTTGATTGGTGACAATAAAAATCAAATATAAAAAAATAAAATTATATATATAAAGAGATCTCACAAAAATAAATTCATAAACTGATACTTCTTATGTACAACTTGATAAAAAAAAATACATTACTTAATTCTATTATTTTAAAAATTATTTTATTTTATTTATATGTCGAGCACATAACGAGTAAACTAAATAAAAGAGTAATCAAATACTAAATAAGAGAGTAAGCGTGTGAGAATAAAATATTTTTATTTATTCTAATAAACCTTAAAATAATACTCAAGTGGTTTGATTATTTGTTTATATAATTCTCATTAGTGGCTCATTATTTCAAGAGTAAATGAAAAATAAAGTAATTTCTTGCTCATGAAAAAAGTTTAAAAATAGTAATAATAAAAGCAATAAATAAAGAAGAAATATAGTGGAGCCAAAAAATGGTGAGGTGGTAGTGGTACGTACGAGTGGCGGTGGGGTGGGCTTTATTTGCTAGCACAGCTGGAACTTAGCGGGAGACAGCTGGCAGTACGGCGGCGAATACGCAGCTACCGTCGCCGTTTCATCTCTTTTTTGCCGAACAACGAATATAGTTGTCTCCTTCTGTACAAAAGAAATCCCTCCCACCCAATCCCTCTTTCTGTGCCTTTTCTGCCCTTTTCTTTTACCTTCTAAAAGAATGCCTAATGAGGGACCTCCTCATCTCCTCCTTTGGAGATTAATTAGATATTATTTGAGAAATATAGTAAGAATAAATAGGTACCTCACATTATTATATGAAAGTTAAATAATTTGAACACTTTTAAAGGCGTATGATATAATAATAGCAAAATTATAGCTTATTCGTAATTATCTAAAATTTAAGGATAAACGAGCGTAATAGATAGAATATACCTTAAAAAAATCCGTGTATATAATCAAGGGACTTTGTCATCTCTTGTCTAAAGAAAAATTCTATACATCAGTCATTATTCACTACTCTATATCTCACACCCTATAAAAAACATCCACACACTCTATGAACAAAAAACTATAGGTGTGGGTTGTGAAAGTGAATAGTGACTGATACATAAAAATTTTCTTATCTAAATCATGGGAAGAATGTGGGTGCCTAATTATTGCGATAATATTGTGATTGTCACCATTAGTTTAAAATATCATTGCTCCATTAATTAACTAGTATTTAATTTGAGCTAATTAGTGGCCCTCTACCATAGATATTTTGACCTAGTTGTATTATATCTTTAAGTTGCATTTATTAGTGGAGCAAAGGTCATGGTTCTAATCCTCCCATCCAAAAGGAGATAAGTAAATAGGAATTTTTCAGCATTGAATGATCCACCAACACTTACCAATCATCTTAAGAGCCTTGGGATAAAAAAGAAACTTGACTTTCCTTGCAACATTAACTCATGGGTATCTTAGTTCTAACTCCTGCATGGAAACCCAATCTTTTATAGCCTTTGAGGCCAGGCTTTGGTACTAGTGCCAATACCTTACATAATGCCTCTTTGAAACACATGATACAAACTCGTTGCTCTTGTGAAGGAAGAAAAGGGTAGACATTTCTCTTACAATTGAGAGGTGGATTCTAATTGATTATTTTTTATTATAAGCTACAAATAAATGTATTAATATAATAATTGAGTGAATATTGTGATTGCACCATGTGTCTTAAACACTATCACATATTTCACACGTTGACTTTGCATGCATGATTAATAGCAAGCACGTAATATCGTCACCATATTACATGTTCTGTCGACTTGGCACAAATATTATCACTTTTTTTTTATTTGAACTTTTTCTTTTTGACAATTCCTTATCCCACCATTTGACTTTTTAATCCAAAAAAAACTTTTTTTCTTCCCTTATTTAATTGAATATTGAAGATGTGTTGAAATATGTCCTAACAATTTAAATTATTTCATCGAGTAAAAATTACACAATATAATAATTATTAAATTACACAATATAATAATAATAATAATAATAATTATTCCTGATGAAGTTTCTCAATTTACTTCAAATAATATCGACGCAAATGCAAGTTTTGAGAAAATCTCGCGATAATAATAGATAGATATAACACATGTGAATGCAATATTAGAGTTATAGTACGTAATAGATTACTTCAATTTATAAGAGAGCATGGGGCCCTTTTTTCGCAATTGGAAAAATTTTGAAGGTGCGGCTTGAATAGTGAGTTGAGATGAAAGTTGAAAGTTGAATAAAATATTGTTAGAATATTATTTATTAATATTATTATTATTATTTTAAAATTTGAAAAAATTAAATTGTTTATTATATTTTATGTGTAAATTTAAGAAAATTGTAATGATAAAATGAAATGAGATAAAACACTTTCGTTATCCAAATTGGTACTATCTATTGACAAAACAATCAAATAGACCTTTCAAAAGGAAGCCAATCAAAAAATTTTCCCATCACGGAGAATATAAAAAAAAAAAGAAAAATATAAAATTCACACTTTTATATTTTATTATTACTTATTATATTTATCAAAAGAGTTTTGTTATTTATTATTCTTATATGCTACACGTCATATTTATTTTTATTTTTAGTTTTATTATTTTGAAATTAATTGAATTATTCTACTGAAACATACACTGTATATCTAATAAGAAAAAAACAATTAAAAAGTTATGTGTGGGATCAAGATGAGCATAATTTTTCTTACCCAAAAACGTAATTTATGGCAAATAAAGTGGCAATTTCACGCGAAAGCACCTCGCAATGACGAAATAAAGCCGAAAGAAAGAAAGAAAGACAAGTCCAAATCTTTTGATTAACGGTAAAAAAATCCCCAGAGATAGTCTAACGAATTCGGCAATGTGAAATTGTGGGGAGGCAAATCCGTCATTTGGCTCTGCCCTATAAGTACCCCCTCACTTCGCTTTCCAACGTTACAACTTTACTGCAAAGCCCCGTTTCTCGCTCACACTCGCTCGCCGTTCTTCGACCAAATAATCTACACCGCTTCACCGACGACAGACGCCGGAGGAACAGTACTTTGTATTCCAGGCGAGCTGTTACGGTTCTCTTATATACAGAGACCGAACAAAGCGGTCTTATCGACTGTTTGACGGTTTTGGAAAGACAGGTTTGGGGACTAAAAGGGCGTGCGGTGTGTGTGTGAGCGCACGCATGTCGAGACGACGTGGCTTTGGGGAGAGTCAAACGAGGGAGGCCAAACGGCGCCGTATTTGGATGGTGTGAGTGATCGGAGGCGATAGATGGGTAGGGTAGTGGTGGTGGGGGTGGCGCTGACGGTGGCGGCGGCGGCCTGCGCGTTTGCATCGGTGGTGGTGGGGAGAAGAGTGAGGAGTAGGAGGAAGTGGAGGAGAGTGTTGGGGGTGCTGGCGGAGCTGGAGGAAGGGTGCGCTACTCCGGTGGCGAGGCTGAAGCAGGTGGTGGACGCCATGGCCGTGGAGATGCATGCTGGGCTGGCCTCCGAAGGGGGCTCCAAACTCAAAATGTTGCTCACCTTCGTGGATCGTCTCCCCAATGGGTAATCACACATACATATATTGTCTTTTTCTTCGTTTCTCTTGGATGGATTTTTGGTTATCGTTGTTGGTTTTTTGTTCTTTTGGTTAATCGATTATTGCTGTTGTTTGGTTGTGAGTTAGTTTCGTTTTGGATTGGATGGTCTTTTTCTACTCTACACTTGACAATTAAGCCGGTCTTTTTTTCCCTGGAATTTGATATATTGTGCTTTCATAGTTTCATAGCCCTGGTTTAACTGTTTTTTTATTATTTTATTTTTTACTTACTGGGCTTTTTCTTTCTTTATTTATTGCCTTCTACTTTAAATGTGTCAAAATTCCATCTCTGTTTGATTCCTTAAACAGTTTTCCCACTATTTCTTTGTAACAATACTGTTGTTTCTCGAATGAGTATCTCTACTTTTGTGACATTATGCGTTCTTTTCTTTCCCTCCCAAGTAATTTTCATTGGCGTTCTATTGTCATTTCCTACTGTTCATTGAGCTTTTGTGTTAATTTCGTTGCGAATTTTTAAAATTACTTCGTTTTTCTTAAGTTTATTTTGTTGGCTGCCCGTGCATTCTCGATCTAAGTGTGCCATTTTGTTTTTCTAAGAAGTGTAGTCTTTTCCTGCCCTTTTCCTTATTGAGAAATTTGTTTTTTTTTATTTGATAGGTTATTCTTCTAGGAGATACTGATACATGTCTTTTAAGGATAGGGATGTTTTGAAGTTATTCACTTTTCCATTTTAGATATCTAGTGTATATAATTTTGTCTGTTGGTTTGACATTCGAAATTGTGATTATTTAATCTACTTTATTTGGGAATATTTTGTTTTGAAAATTTATTAATTTGGTTTACAGAATCTTGGAGGTTCTTCTTGTCTGACTTCCCTGCATAAATGCTCATAATTGTGATAGGATTGTTCCAGAAATACCGTGTTCGATTCCAAAGTTGGAATCCTTTTATTCTCTCCTAAATCCATTTTACCCATTTAGATTGGTCATACCTTTTAGACTCATGACTAAATGATTCTGCAATAGTCTTTTCATTCGATAAAATTCTGCAAATTGGGGCTTTAACACGCCTTGAGTTCTCAGGTGTTTCTCGGTGTCATTTTGCTTCATTTAAGAGCTAATTTTGCTTCAGTATTTATGCTTCAAGTACTAGCACATGCAATTGTTGCTTTCATGTCTGCATTCATTATGTCTGTCATGATGGATGCAATGAACATATGGTTCCCGTCACTATATGAGCGGGCTGTGACTATAAAAATGTTGCATTTATTACCATTGTAAAATTGATCGCTGTATTGGCTTTTTCATCAGGAGTGAGAAAGGAACTTATTATGCACTAGATCTTGGGGGTACTAATTTCAGGGTCTTGCGGGTTCAGCTAGGAGGTCAAAGGTCCCTGATCATGGAACAACATGTGGAAAAGCAACCCATTCCCCAACATCTGATGACCAGCACAAGCGAGGTTACCGATTTGTTGCTCAAATAGCATATCAATATTAATAATTACTTTGAAATATTATGATGTGCTGATTTTATGGGTATTATGCTTTTATTGCCCGCAGAATCTCTTTGATTTTATTGCTTCATCGTTAAAGGACTTTGTTGAAAGGGAGGGAGATGGCTCCCAAACGCTAACCAGAAGACGGGAACTTGGATTTACATTCTCTTTTCCAGTGAAGCAAACTTCTGTTTCATCAGGCATTTTGATTAAATGGACAAAAGGATTTTACATTGAAGAAATGGTTAGTTGGATTATATTCTTGTAACTTTTACATTATTGAAAGCTCAACAATCATAGAGCTGATACCATCTAGTCAGTCGCCTTTCACAAAATGTAACAGCTTTTTTGCTGATGCAGAAATTGGGATGGTATCAGCTCTACTAGTTTCAAATCAAGCTAAAATTTGATTGATAATAAGCTAGTCTCTGCTTGCCAAATTAAAGCAATGTTCGTAATCGTTCTTTCAATATGAAATCGTGACATAATTTAATGTAAGAATTATACTGGATTCCTCATAATAATTTGTTTCAATGATTTATCAAAAATAATTTGTTTTAAGGTCATATTCTTGATCTTGTTGTCAGGTTGGAAGAGAGGTTACGGAATGCTTAGAACAAGCAATGAGTAGAAATGGCCTAAACATGCGGGTAGCAGTACTGGTGAGCTCTCCTTAATAATGTTTTTTTTTTTTCAAGTAATCATGAATTTTATTCAATAGGCATAGCCCAAGTACACATGATGTATCCAAAAGAGACACCTAACTAAGATTTACAGCCTATGCAAGAAACTCATGGACACTTGGTCCTTAAAAATCTATTGCAGATACCCAAAGTAACAAAGTGTTGAAGAAGAAAACTTTAAGCTCATCCATTGCCTTCATTGCCTTCTCTCGATGCTCAAAACTTGTGTCATTCCTCTCTCTCCAAATGCACGATAAAAATATGAGAGATTTCTCTTATTGCTGCAATTTGTGGATTACCATATATGCCCCTTCAATTTGCTAGGAGGTCGACCAATCTTTCTAGGCATAACCCATGCTAACCCCACTCTAGCAAAGAAATCATCACATAGTGTCCTGGCTACCTCACAATGAAATAGCAGATGATCTACAGTGCCCCCACTCATTTTTCACCTACAGCACCACTCCATCACAACGATCCGACGTTTCCTTAGATTGTCTGTAGTGAGAATCTTCCCTAATGACACTGTCCAGAAAAAAAAGCTGCTTTCAAGGGCACCTTAGACTTCCAAACGTTCCTCCAAGGAAATGGAGTAGTATCTTGGATGGCGAAAACCTGATAATATGGTCGAACTGTGAACTTCCTTGTTCGGAGGGGCTCCAAAGGATATTTTTTTGCATCTCCCACTGTCATTCTTGAAGATTACAGTATGTTGAAAATCTTTGTGAATGAACCCACTTCCCATTCTTTTGCCGTGCAAGAAAATTGACATTTCATTGCAAGGTACCACTGGAGACCTCCATAAGATCAGCTATAGAGGCATCTTTTGCATGCACAATCTCGTACACTACTGGAAAAGTTTCTTTAAGGGCCCTCTCTCTGCACCATGGATTGTGCCAAAATTTATGCGGGAGCCATCTCCCACTTTTCGCTGAGAGTGTCTCTAGAAAATGTCCCAAATTATATGCTTCCACAGCCCCACTCCATGAGGTCCACGTAATCATTTCATCTCCAACCCCAATCCCCCCCCCCCCCCCCCCCAACCTTT